>JAAFKN010000448.1:0-13298 GCA_011800035.1 Thermochaetoides dissita | reverse complement strand
TGGGGGGCTGTTTGAACCTACAGAATTTGAGATGGGTTTACAATGGGGGATTTGTGTTATGCTGCTGTGGACGATGGCTTCGGTTATGGTATTAAGGTAATGATACATTTCTGTTTTCTGCTGATTACAATTCTCATTCTTAGTTTGATCCCCATCTTGAGCCACATGAGGTTGAACTGCGGCCCTGAAGTCAGCACTAAGTCAGAAACATCACACGCACGCAAGACTGATCTGCCACAGGTCAGACTGAAGATGAATTCATTCACCAAAGAGACGAAAATCTGGAAACCGCACATTCCTTGGTCAAATATGTGCTTTGCGTCAAGTCTCACGCCTATTCTTCAGCCCTGTATAACAAGAGTCATCACCGAACGGCACTTCTTCCTCAACCCATAGCTTCCATTTCTACAATACTGGCACGCCTAGGTAGGTAGCTTCAGAACTTTCGAGATAAAGTTTGTGATAGATTGCATCATTCCATTCCCAAAATTGACCTTTCCAGGTTCTGCCCGCAGCCTTGGTGCTCTTCCTCTGCGACGGACCGATCGACATCCATCATCCAGTGTGGAGGACCTTCCTTGACGCCCATCGCATGTGCCTTCCTGATCTCCCCAATCTTCCTCTTCCTCTTTTGGCCGAGCAATTCACGACCTAAGCCCCGCGCCCCGCCTTTGATAGTGTTCTAGGCGTTGGTTCTGCTCTTTCCATAGTCACGGCCAATCTCGCTCTGTGCTCCTGCCTTTGCTCCGTTTTGCCCTTTATGGCCGATGCAGCGCTTTAAGGCAGTCTGATCCAGCAAAGCGAGACCCTTTCTCCCTTCCTTTTCCATCTGACTAACACAGGTTCTCATCTTCTCAGCTCGTCCGTCTTCCTCCCGCGCTGACCACTTCTACCACTTCTACCACTTCTACCACTTCCACTTCTACCGTGCCTTTTTGCATTGCCCATCGTCCACCTCATCAACTCTGTATCACACTCTTCTTCTTCTCTAGGCTTCTTCTCTTAACTGGCTGTCACCTGTTTCACGGTCGAGAGAATCTGTTGCCCTAGGCGGCTGGTCTGTTGTTGACCTGTTACTCAGGCACCAATTTTCTCGTCGTTTTTTTTGGTCTCGCAACAAATCACAACCATTGATCCTCGACTCCCAATCTCTACCACATCCATCACTCACCTGTGCTCGCCATTCTCTGCCTCGATACCTGATCTCTACCGCCTGTAATCCTCGCCAACCTCGCCGGCGCTTTCCTCAACGGCGACCTGCCACATTTAGTCTCTGCTGCGGAAGAGGGTCTGTTTCCTGACCTGAGAATTTCATCGGTAAGGCTTCCCTTTCTCTTTTTTCTTCATTACCCCCCTCCCCTCCTCTTCTCCCTCGTTGGCAACCGACTCCAAGAACCACCGCAAACATCACCACCATCCTTATCCGTTCCACAATCTTCTTTGAACTGCTCTTTGCCTCCAACTCGCTTTGTTTGTTGCCCGTTGCTATTTTAGCATCATGGGCCTGGAGCTTCGCCAGCGTGCCAGGCATCTGGTCAAGCTCCTGCGCGACCTCCAGGCCTGCGATCATCCCATTACTGCTCCTCTTCTTATTGCCGCAAAGCACCTTCTCCAGCACCATTGCTGCCACGTTATCACCATCAAGCATCCTTACCAGTTGGACGACTTTTTCTTCAAAACTGCCCGCGTGGTTCTTCCGCGATTCATCGTCTCTCAGCTCGAGGAGCAGACTTTGACTGACCCCGACGACAGCGAGGATATCTTGTGGCCGCCGCATATCCTTTTTGTCTGTCAAAACCTCGCGAATCTGCGTGGCGGCGACCGAGGATACGCGTCCCTGTTCCGTTGGTACTATCCACCGGATCATCGCACCTATTACATTTTCGCCTACATCACGTTCTCCATGCCTCGCCGCACCTACACCCTCAGCGAGCTTCTGGAGCTTCGCAGCAGCTCCGACTCGAGGAGTATTATGTCGTTAACGACCAACTCCGAGCTGGGTGCGCCTTCTACCCATCTTTGTTATTGCTGAACTGCGCTAACACTAATCAGCTGATATTGTTCGTCGATCTGGGAGCGACTCGTGGGCTTCGCGTACTGGTTCCAGCTGTAACCCGAACAGCAACCGCATCAAGGACGATTCCTCGTCAGCCTCTGAGGAGCTTCTGTTCAAGGGCACTGTGAGCCGTCGCATGGGCCGTGACATTACTCGCGAGTCGTCTCGCAATCCCATCCGTCCCTCTGCTCATAACCTCGTTCAAGACTCGGCGCAGTCCATGGAGTGGAAGTACCGTGGCCGGACTGAGGCAGAGGCAGCCTCTACCGAGCCCATTCCCGCTCCTTCGGGCATTCCTGCCCAGCGCGTCGAGGGTTTCCAGCGCTTCTACAAAGCAGTCGTGTCTCCGACTCACGTTCGTGTTACGGCTGGTGGCCGCATTGTTCCCAACACCCGTCCTCCCCATTCACCTACCGCAAAGAGGATCATGGAGTCTAACCAGCCCGCCAACAACAACCAAAATGATGCCTCTGACAAGCCGTCTGCCAATAAATCGACCCCTGCAGCCGTCGCTCCGAGCCCTCTTGGTATCGGCCAGGCGATTCCCGTCATGCCTCCGCTCATTCCGGGCTATCCTCCCGGTTTCCAGCCTCTGCAGGCCCCTGTCTCTTTCGTTCCCATCCCCTTCGGTACTCCTTTGGCTCCTGGTATTCCTTTTGCTCAGGCTGCCATTAGCCCTGCGCCTGCAGCTGCCACGCCTATCGCCGTCGAAAACAACTTGCTGAAGGATATGCACAACGCCAAGGCGGCTGTTGGTCTGCAGAACAATAACGGCTTCGGCGCTGATGACAAGCAGGACAACAAGGCCAAGGTCTCGTCGCCTGAATTCTTTGACTACACCAAGCCTTATCTCTACAATGGCCAAATCATCTACCCCCTCAGCGCTGCGTTCCCGTCTCCGCTGGGCAGCCCAATGCTCCCTCTTCCGATGGTTGGCCTTCCCCCTGGCCTTCCTCCTCCCGGAGCTATTCATGCACAGCTGCCTGGCCACTTGAATCATCAACACAACTTTGCACAGTCGCAGGCCAGCTCAACGGCTACAGTGAGCTCTGGCACGACTAGCGTTTTCGTCCCGGCAAACGGGCTCACCCCGGTTCCCCCCATTGTCAAGCCGATTGTCCCAGCTAATGCCAATTTCAATCCGGCTACGGCTCCCCCGCCTTCGTCGATCAAGTTGAGCGAGATCACCAAGAAGCAGATCGCGTCCTTCAAACAGAGTTTGAAGTACCATGAAGATCAGCTTCAGTACAACCGCCACCAGATCGACGAGAGGGATATGGAGATGAGGATCCAGACAATCAAGGGCCATATTGAGAGGTTCGAGGCCACATTGAAGCTCCAGCTGGAGTACGAGGAAAATCAGCGCAAAGCCCTCGAAGCCAAGGCCAAGGCCGAGCAGCAGCAGCAGCAGAACGCCTCGGCCCAGTCGGGCTCCTCATCTTCAGACAACAATCGTGCTGCCGGCTCGTCCACCGATTCATCTGAGAACCGTGCTCAGTCGGGTCAGGATGACTTGGACGATGCAGCCCGTCGCAGGGTGACGGCCCCAGTAACTTCAACTTACCGTGACAATGACGATGACCGTGTGTACTTCCGTCCTCCTCCTGGTACCTTCCCCAAAGTTGACTGGAGGGCTGGCCTGACTGCCGATTCGGCCCTGGCCCCTAGCTTCCAGCCTCGTGGCTTTTCGTCGTCTTGGGGAGATGGCAAGCGTTCCGCCGAGCAGGATGCGGAAAAGCGATTCTCCTCGACGGACTCGCAAAAGTCTCAGCAGAGCAGCGGTACTGCCAATGACCAGGGTTCGTATACCATTCCCTTCTCGGGCTCTCACGGTGGTTATTCGAATGGCACTGCTTCCAGCGGCAACAAGAATAGTCACACTCAGACCAAGTATGGTGTCCCGTACCTGCTTGGCACGCTTCCCAAAGGCATCAACCCCCGTACTGCGAGGGACCAGGATTACGTCTACAGTCGTCCTCTGACCGATGAGGAGCGCCGTGCCCGTTTCCTGTACTGGGGCAAGGCTCCTAAGGCTGCCACCAAGGGTTTGCCCAAGTTTGACGGCAAGCACTTTTATCCCCCCTCACCTGTGAGGGAGCCGGAGAATGATGCTGCCAAGGATACCAACACCGAGTCGAACACCGTTATCAACACCAGCCGTCGTGATATCGCCAATCGCCAGACCGAGTCCGACTGCGACCCGTTCCGGCCCATAACTCCCACTGAGAAGCCCGGTCCCAAACTGGTGACCGCGAGCGAGGACAACTGCACCGTGGCCCGTCATGGTCGGGACAGCAGCTTGTTTGACATGCAGGAGAACCGCGAGTCGGAGGATTCTCGAGCGACCGACGATGCCCTCAAGTATCGTGAGAGCAACGACGCCAACCTTCTTGCCGAGCGTGCTTCGGACAAGTCTGGGTATGGAACTTTCCATGCTTGGTCTTATGAGGGTGTGTTGACTGACCATGCGTTGAGCAGAGCGAAACTGTGGCAGTCGGTTCTCAAGAACAAGGGCCCGACCAGCAGTGCTCTGTCGTCGACCACAGCCCAGGGCCTGCTCCCGCATTACGTTGGACACGCAGCTGCTTCGCTGAGCCCGTCGCTTAACACGAACCAGGCGACCGAGGTGAAGGAGAACTCTCCAGCTAAGTCGGACCGCAGCGACCACGCACGTATGGCGACAACCCCCGAGAAGCTCGTAGAGAACTGCCCTCCCAACAGCGTGAGCGCCCTGCAGAACCAGCTTATCAACTTGGCGCTGGAGGCGTCACCCCGCCAAGGTCTTGCTCCCAGCTATGGTATTTGAAGACGAACATGTGAAGGATGGAGAGGCATTAGGAGTCTGAGTGTACAAGGTTATTGTGTTGATATGTATTATGGCAGGGTGTGGGATTAGAACAGTGTTAGGGTATTCCTGCCGCTGATATCGTGTTAACTTACTAGGCCATGTGCCATATTTTACTTTACGGACTTGATGGGCAGAGGATTAGCATGTCATACCATGGGCAGATCACTACCAGATCATGAAGATTAGGCTCATACCAAGATAGCATAGCTCATGGGCTAATACATGTGTATCTGAGTCTCATAAGTAGTCGGGTCCGTTGTTCTGTGACTGGTCGGAAGGTCAGGAATTCTCGAGAGGTATTATCATCAGCATTAACACCAGCATTACTTGTAGTGCAGCAAGTGCCTCAGAAAGGAGATAACTCATTATGTATTCTATCCATCCATCTAGCATCCATCTACCCGCCGGCCGTCGCTGCGTGTTTTGATCATTCGTCTTCGTATCTCTTTTTATGTGCCGCCTCCGAACCACAACGCCGAATGAACCCGAAGACCGAGAGTGAGGAATGTAACATGCCAAACATGTAGTGTACACGGGGTGGGAAAGTTTTCCCACTAGCCTTATATCAACACGACTTCCTCTGTACAAAAGAGGTGGTTTCGCCATGTCAAGCGATTGAGGGATCGATCAAGGAGAAGAGAGTCAAGAGTTTTGATCCTCATTGCTGCGTGGTCATAGCGAAATGAAAGAGTTTACTCCGTTACCCCGACCCTGTTGTTGTTGATGTGGTTAACGTCCGTCCGTCAACCCAACAACGGGTGATATGTCTTGTCGAGAAATAGAGGTCATGAAATGAAATGAAATGAAATGAAAGTGAAATCAATCCTCTTGTCAAACAAAACAAGATTGGAAAGAAATCAAGATCAGATCAGATCAGATCAGATCATAGGACCCTTACTTCCGAAATGCGACATCAAACGCCGGGATGAGTGTCTGCGCCAGCCAGAAGGAGAAGACCAGCTTGGGGCCCGTCATCAGCAGCTTGGGGACGAGGCCCTTGAAGAAGGCGGTCGGGCCCTCGTTCTTCGCCATGTTGGCGAGGATGCGGAAGCCCGACTCGGGGTTCTCGAAGTTGCGGTTTTGGATGCGGGTTTTGATCACGTCGAGGGGCGCGGAGACGATCAGGGAAGCGCTGGCGCCGCAAATCGAGGCAACGAAGTTTTGGAACCAAGTTGCCTTGTTGTAGTCTTGGAGGTGGAAGAGGAATTCTTTGGCGAAGGCGGAGCCGCCGAAGAGCTATGAGACAGACCCATCGTTAGTGTCTGAAGATGATGGAGGAGAAGGGGGCAACGTACGGCGAACGAGCCAGGGGCATTGCGCGCCGCGGTCCAGCCCCAGCCGCGGTACAGGCCGAAGCCCTCGTCCTTGATGATCTTGAAGATGCCGCGGCCGCGGAAGGCCTCGGGGTTGGTCTGGCGCTTGATCTTGAGCACGTCGAGCGGGAGGAGGATGATCTCGCCGATGCCGATCAAGCTGTTCCCGTCAGCACTACCACACTCTGCCAGACTCAAAACAGGTGAGAGAAAACACACCTGCCCGCAGTCGAGTGCATAATCGCCTTGCCGGTCTTCTTGCCGAATGCAGCCTCAAAGTCCTTGGAGTAGTGGGTGCTGAGAAAGTCGCGGGCGACGGGCTGGCCGCCGTACTTGTATATCCGCTGCAGGACCTTGTAGCCGGCGGCGTAGCCCAGACCGGGGAAGAGCGAGACAAACTTGCGGCCGAAGCTGGCGTTGGCCTTGTCCTTGAAGATAACAGTGTTGAGCTTGCTGAGCGAGGTGACCTGGAAAAGAGTTAGGGACTGGTCATGATAAGGGGTTGAGAGAAGGGGGGAGATGACGCACTTTGCCCTCATTGCTCATCAGGCGCTTGGCAATGGTGTCGACCTGTGGTCGGGGGATGGTCAGTCGGGGGTTCTAAAGGGGGCATTGTCGTCGTCGCAGTGTTAAAAGAGTCCAATATCCCGCCGGCGGGAGGTGACAACACTGGCGCAAGAAGTTCTCATGGTGTTCAACATACAGGGTGGAAGATAGCCAGCTCAGCGATACCGGCAGAGCCTCCACAGCGGTCAGTACCCAACGTTCTACAAGCTCAACAGCAAAGCGCAAGGAGATACACACCAGACCCCAGCAACCGCGCCAGGTTGGACTCCTTCTCCCGGCCGGCAGCAGCAGCGATCGGAGGCGACATCCTGGTTGTCTCTGAAAGATTGAATTCTAAAAAAATAGATAGGAAACGCTCAACTGATCTCAACTGAGCGACAGCGACAGGCAGCGACGGACAGGCAAGCCGGACCGGGAAGACGGAGGGGTGAAGATGGACAAAGTCACACAAGGACAATCACAGACAGAAAAAATCACAGAAGGACACTGGAGGATGAGGGACAGACAGCAGGAGTGGACGGGCCGTCCGAATTATTATCGGTCGATTCTCGGCCCGGGGTAACCAATGGATGGATCCTTGTTGGTCTGCTTCAGACTCACCACTGGCAACGGGCGGGAGGCGACAATGGCAGCGGCAGGCTGGGACGCGGCAAAAAAAATTCATTGCGCCTGCACATCACAGAGCCGAGCTGTGAGAGAAAAAAATTTGGACCCACTTTCGCTAGCGTGCTCCGACAGCGGGGTGTTTCCCCACTCTTGGCTGTTGCTGAGTGGTAGGGGTGGGGCAGGGGCATTATCTTATCAGTTGAATCGATTGGATCAGGGCCGAGATCATGAGGGGCAGCGCCAACGCCATCATCATCGCTGAGGAGCAACGGGGATTAGGGGGTTGTGGTGTCCTATGTACGCAAAGCCTCTTGTTCAATGCTCTTAAGGCTATCGCTATGTATGTCTAGTTTTTCGACTAACTGGAGAAGGTAACCATCTGTCCCCTGGCACAACTTAATGAGCTTCCAACCATCCTCAATGTCAAACGCCAGCCAAATGCAAACCCAACAAGCACCAGATTTCTCTGTTTGTGATTATTTTTTACTTTCCGTATCCCACGCCCGAATGAGACGCCCATGATGCGAAAGACGTAGACTTAGTATACGCTCCCATCGAAACCTCCCTTATCTTCGAGACACTAGAAATCCCTCAACACAGACACCAAATCATCCAGCCTCATCACCTGTGCAAACAGCTTCCTCTCACAAGCCAGGAACCGCGCATACCTCTCATAATACTCCTTGCGCATAGCATCCTTCTCGCGGCCGCGCACATCCGTCCGCTTGGTCGTCTGCAACACATCCTTTTCCCTGCGCCGCAGCGCCTCCAGCACCTGCAGACAGTGCAACATAGTCACATAGCTCGTCTCCAGCAGCCGGCTCAGCGACCTGTCCACATCACAGTACCACAGGAAAAATGACTTCTTGACGTCGGCCTTCACGTCGCGGGGGACTTCCTGCACGTGCACGAAACCGGCGGTCTGCATCTCGAGCATCTTCTGCTGGAGCTCCGGCTTGCGCATGAGGGCTACGTTGGGCAGGGCCTTCTCGTCCAGCTTGCCTTTAGCACGCAGGATGCGAACGAGGCGCAGGCCTTGTCGGCCAGAGGTGCGCTCGATGACGCTGTCGAGCTCCGCTTCGCGGAGGGCTTTCATGACGGGCTCGAAGTCGACAGTCCATTCGTTGGGGCCGCAGTGGCGGACGAAGTGCTGGGTGCTTTCGGCGAGTAGCATGAGGTGCTGTCGTAGCTGGGTTGGTCGGTCCATGCGGCGTTCGCGGGTTACCCCGTTGGCGCCGTTGATGCCGTTGGCGCCGTTGGGCTTGGCCTCTTCGTAGTCCGAGTCGTAGTCGGGGCCTTCGCTGGACTCCTCGTCCTCTTTTTCGTCTTCGCTCGCTTCGCCGTCTACTTCGGCCTCGGCGATCAACCACTTCTTTTTGGGTGGGTGAGTCTGAACCTTGTTGGCTGCTCGAGACGAGATCTGGTGCCTCTCTGCCTTTCCTATCCCCAGCGAGAGGTCGACCGAGGTCTTGAGGTTGTCAAGGATCTGTTCGGTGGTGACTACGCCTGGTCCCATCTTCTTAGAGTCGTCGTCATCGTCCTCGTCGACGCTGTCGAGGACTGGATCTAGCCGGCAACGTGGGATGTCCTTGGTAAGGAGTTTAAGAAGGATACCGTACACGTATGCAGTCGTCTCGCCAAATATGTCGGTGGCGAACTGCACGAGTCGACGGTTACGCAGGTCGACCAGACACTTCTCATAGTTGACGCGGATGACCTGCTTCGGATCCAACGCCGGGTCCATCTCCTCGTCCTGCTGGGTGCTGCCGCCGTTGGTGGCCACACCCAGACCGGTGAACAACTTTCTCCGCTTCGCAGCCGAGCCGTTCTGCTCCAGCTTGCGCTTCAGGGACTTGGACTCGTCCCGGACCTTGCGCAGTCCCTCGGCTATCCTCTGCTGAAACTCGGCCTTGGCCTTGTTGCCCTTGACGCCGTTGGGGAAGTACTTGTCCATGACCTCCTTCTCGACAATCTTAAGGACGTCGGCGGGGCTCTCGAAGGTCTTGTCGTGCACCACATCGATGAGCTCTGCCTCGATCAGCCGGCACAGGATGGAGTTGAGTTGGGCGGTGCTCTTAACGACGGGCTCGCTCTTGGAATCGCCGTCGACGCCGTTCGCTTCGCCGTCGAACTCTTCGGCGTCATTTGTACCGGCTTTCTTATTATTGGCCTGCTCGATCTTGGCCTGGTAGGCGGCCACCAGGTCGCCGATGCGCGTCTGGCCCGACAACAGCAGGCTCTGCATGACGTCCCTGGCGGCGGGACCGAACGAGGTGTCGGCCATCTCGAGGATCTTGCCGGTGCGCACCAGGTTGTAGGCGTGCTCGACGTTGGCCTCGTAGAAGGCGAACTCCGCGCCGGGGTCAAGGTGGTGGTAGAGGAGGTTATGCTGGACGAGGACGGCCAGGCCGTGGCGCAGCTGGCGCGGTGTCATGGCCGTGTACTGGGCGAGCTGTGGCAGGGTCGAGCGACCCTTATTGACGAGCGTCGAGAATATCCTCTGCAGAGTGGTATGGTTAGAGTGCGTGTAGAGAGGCAGGCATAAACAAAGAGAACGTAGCGTACCGACGGCAGTTCGCCATGGAGCTCGTCCACCAGCAGAGTGCAGAGCTCTGCGACGGGTTTGGTCTGGGCCTGTTAGACATCAGTGAATAAAACGATGACATATATTTATATATCTTTTGAAAGACCAAGCAACACGATCGTTGTTGGCGCGACTTACAACTTGCATGGCGATGGCAAATGCGACGGGAAAGCAGCGATGGAACGTGGATAGGATTGGACCAGAGCGTCTAGAGAGATCCTCTCACTATCTCTAGAGCCGCCCCAATTGCTACCGGCTAGTCATTGAAATGCCTCGATGGCAGATGCAGAGGACGCAGGAAATGCAGGGAACAGGCTGATGGCTGATGGTGTGGTATGGTGGGGGGATTGGCGCCGGCGTCGATAATTTTTTGAGGTTGCAGTTCCAGGAGCAAGGCCCGTCGGCTGGCAGCCCGCTGCAGTCGGAGACGAGTCACCGCGGCCAGCGCGGGGCACTGCAGTGCGGCCAGCGACTCACTCGTCCACGCCAGCCTCAGAGCGAGGGGTTGAGGCTGGCCAATCACAGGCCTCTTTTCATTGCTGACACTGCTTGGGGCGGCCGTGACGGCTAGACGCACAGTGTACAAGTTGCTGTGGGAGCTGGCTTGGGATGACGACAAGCAGCAACCCAAACAGTTGGTTTCTCGCTGTAAAACTTGGAAATTTTCTCGGACCCGATCCGTAAGCTTACCCAGAGCTTAATTGACCTCTTCAGCTTTCTGTGGGGATATTAGAGCCTCATGAGTTTTCCCTTCCCCACAGTCCAATTATCAGCCGTTGGTCCCGCGGCCGGCGGCTCGGCACAGCCAGTTTTTCCGTCGTGCCGGGAACCCCCCAGGGAATTTTCGGAAGCGTGGTGGTGCAGTGGTGAAGAGCTCGCTCACGCAGGCCCAGTTGCTGTGCTGCTGCCGCAAACCTTGTCTTCGACTCGAACCTCGAGCCAATTCCAATTGACGACACACCCGGGCCGCCTCCCAACTCCCACGCCCGCGAGACGCCTCGAACCCCCTCCGCCCTCCACGACCCCTTTGTCTTAGATTTCCTTTCACCTCGGTCGGTATGCTCTGCAGGTCGGCTCTGACGCGGGGCAGCCAGCTGGCTGCTCGCCAGGCGGGCGTCCAGAAGCTTGCCCAGCGCGGTTTTGCCGCTGCCGCTGCGCCAAAGTCGTACGAGCCCACCACCATTGCCGGCGTCAAGGTCGCTGCCCGTGATGACAACGGCCCAACCACCCGCCTCGCCGTCGTCGCCAAGGCTGGCACGAGATACGAGCCTCTTCCCGGCCTGACGGTCGGCCTGGAGGAGTATGCCTTCAAGGTATTTGGGCAGAACATCCCCGCCGCTCTCGGCCTGAGCTAAATTTGTCCCTGTCCCCAGAACACCAACAAGCGCTCCGCCCTGCGTATCGTCCGCGAGTCCGAGCTGCTCGGAGGCCAATTGACCTCGTACCACACCCGTGAGGCCCTCGTGCTGCAGGCCAGTTTCCTCCGCGAGGACCTGCCCTACTTCGCCGAGCTGCTTGCCGAGGTCGTGTCGCAGACCCGCTACACCTGTGCGTGCTCTATTGCTTTACAGACCGAGTGAAACGCCTACTTATACTCTACTCCCAGCCCACGAGTTCCACGAGGAGATCGAGAATGTCATCCACCAGAAGCAGGCCAAGCTGGACGCGGCGGCCATCGCCCTTGACGCTGCCCACTCGGTGGCCTTCCACACCGGTCTCGGTGCCCCGCTGTACCCGACGACCAGCACGCCCGTGTCGTCCTACCTGAACGAGCACTCCGTCGCTGCCTTCGCCGAGGCGGCCTACACCAAGCCCAACATCGCCATCGTGGCCGACGGCGCCAGCCAGGCCGGCCTGAGCAAGTGGATCGAGCCCTTCTTCAAGGACGTCCCCGCCGCCTCCGACGCCGCCGTCAAGTCTGCCCCGTCCAAGTACTTCGGCGGCGAGCAGCGCATCGCCCTCACCGGTAGCAACTCGCTCGTCATTGCCTTCCCCGGCGCCGCCCAGGGCGCCAAGCAGCCCGAAACCGCGGTCCTCACGGCCCTTCTCGGCGGCCAGTCCTCCATCAAGTGGTCTCCGGGCTTCTCGCTGCTGGCCAAGGCGGCCGCCAGCACTTTCGGTGCCACCGCCAAGGCCAGCCACCTCGCCTACTCGGACGCCGGTCTGCTGGCCATCCAGATCACCGGCCAGGCCGCCGCCGTCCGCAAGGTTGCGGAGGAGTCGGTCAAGGCGCTCAAGAGCGTTGCTGAGGGCGGTGTCGCCCAGGAGGACCTGGTCAAGGCCATTGCCAAGGCCAAGTTCAACCTGCTGTCGGCGGGCGAGGTCGCCGGTTCTACTCTGGCCCAGACTGGTTCCGAGCTCATCCATGCGGGTGAGCTGGTCAAGGTTACTGAGGCCGTGTCGGCCCTGGAGGGTGTGACGGCTGAGAAGCTGCAGGCTGTACGTTCTCTCATTCTTCTTGGTGAAATGCGGTTAGATGCTAACGGGTAGCAGGCTGCCAAGACACTATTAGAAGGCAAGGCCTCGGTCGCTGCCGTCGGCGACCTCCACGTATTGCCCTTCGCTGAGGACCTTGGTCTCCGGGTATAAGTGAGACAAGTCAAAGAGAGAGAGGGAGGAGGTGTTATTGTGAGTGGGGAGAGGAGCAGGCGTTGAGGAGTGCTGAAAGTTAGAAAGGAGAAAGGAGAGAGGGGGAAAAGCTGTTAAACCGGGAAATGCTGTACCAACAACCGCCACAGCCCCATCGGCTGTTGTGTAGACTTTTTTCGACTGCGGCTTTGTCCCATTGTGCATATAGTGACTAGACTTTAACCCGCTTTCCTATGTGTGACTGACAAAGCTGCATGTTCTTGGGCTGTTGGTTGAAAATCATGCTTGAGGGAGAGGTTGGATGGGTGTATGGGTGTATGGAATATCCTGAACAATTGCATCACGTAGGGAGGGAATGTGGCTTGGGATGAAGGAGAATTGATATGGACTCGATTTCAGCAATGCCCAGCTTTTAAAACATTTTGTAAAGTCAACATATAATCAGGGGGTTGAGGAAGTGAGGTTGATGTTGAAGCTGCAAGGTCACGTGACGAACCGATGCAGGATGCAGGCTGCGGAGCTTCTCGGCTTCGCGAGACCTTTTTCGCAGCCCGCTTGCTTGCTTGCTCGCTCCATAACAGCGCAATCCACCTCCAACCCAGTCCAGTCAAACCGGAACAGCTGTCCCTGCTTTAACAGTTGCCAAAATGACGTTCGCGTGGAAAGCCGCCGGTCTTACGTGAGTCGCCCTACCTAACGATTTTGGAGTCGATCTTTTTTGGGCGTTTCGAGAAG
>JAAFKN010000447.1:0-13299 GCA_011800035.1 Thermochaetoides dissita | reverse complement strand
AAGTGGTTGAGACAGGGAAGGTGTGGGAGGTTGACGGTTGGGGGGTGTTGGAAATTGTTTGGGCGCCGGAGGCGGTTGTTGAGGGCAGGATGCCGTTGGTTTGGGGGGCGGCTGTTGCTGCTGACATTATGGCGGGTTGTTAGGTTTTTTTTTTTTTTATGGAGGGTGAGGAAAGTCGGAGTTGCTAAGCGCGATCAGGTCGAGAGGGCAAGTCGCAAGATAGCTGAGCAAGCGAGTTGCCTAACGATGAACTGCGATTGCGAGCACGATGCTGCTGGTATATCTAGTCGCCAGATGATCGCGTCGAGAGCAACTGAGATGGAGGATGGAGGATGAAGGAAGACGGATTGGCGCGAAGAAATATGGGGAAGCGGGAGTCGCGGGCTGAGTCTGGGTATTTTGGGCTCACGATGGCGATGGAAATTATTTTCTATTGAAGGCTCGAGGTCAGAGGTCAGAATCGTTGAATGGGGCGCGAGAGCGCGCCAGGGGCCGAGGCTGAATAGCAGCAGGCCAACGGCATCAATGCTTCTGAATATTAAAGTTGATGAATCGTGCAGTGCAGTTTCTCCAGCACAATAGCAAGCAGCTTCACGCCTACGCTGAGGATCAATCGGAGCCTGCAATGATCCGCGACCGCGCCTAGCGTCAGGTGGGCGCACAGACCACAGCTTATTCGTCCTCAGCGATGTATGTAAATTACGACCGTGATACTATCGATACGGTAATATCTGCAAGGGGATTGGCGAGTTGGAGGGCCAAGAAGCCAAGAAGCGATGGAGGGGCACTGGGGGCTGCCCCACCAAAAAACGGTGCGTAGCGGGGTGCCGAGACAGGAGACGCCGGGGACGAGAACGATGAGTCGATGATTGTTTAACAGTTTTCCATCAATTGTTGGATAGAGTCTCGGGGAAGGCGTCACGGGCAGCAGGACATTCCGAACGATAGAAGCACGAGGGTAGGATCCGAATTAGACACGTCAGACACTCAATTCCCCTCCCTGTTTCCCCCCCAGAAGACGCAATTAGAATTTTCCCTCCCACAACTTCGACTCATCCTCGACACCAACACCATGGAGACGACACTACCCCTCCCCTTCATCGTCAGCGTCAATGTGCCCCCCGGACTGGCCGGCGAGAAGGAGGGTCTGACCCGCGAGGAGGTCTCATGCCTGGGCGTCGTCTTCTTCGAGGTGACGCCCCAGACCCTCGACAAACTGCTGCGCTTCCTGGTCCAGCATAACACCGAGTTCCAAGCCTTCTTCGATGTCACCCGCCTCGAGTCCCGCGACGATGTCGTTACCTTGCTCGATGCCGGCGCCCGCAGGGTCTTTGTGCGCCTCGAGCAACTAGCCGATTTCGCTGAGTTTGGAGCCCGCGTCGCCCCCGTCGTCTACGGCTCCAGCGCCAGCCAGCTAGCCTCAGCTACTGAGCACGGTCTGCTCGTCTCTGGCTTCGACCTGGCCGCCAGCGAGGCCGCCCAGTTCGCTGAGGAGGCAAAGGCTAAGAAGATCCAGAACCTCTTTGTGAAGCCAGTGCCGGGGACCGACCTCGCCAGTTTCGTCAATTCCACCGCCCAGTTCCACGCCATCCCCATCCTGCCCTCGACCGGTCTGTCGAGCAAGCCGGAGGACGGCAAGCTGGCCGTGTCCAAGATCCTCGCGTCGACATGGAAGTCGGACCGCCCCGATGGGCTGATCCCGACTGTCGTCTGCGACGAGCACGATACCGCCCTGGGCCTGGTCTACAGCAGCGAGGAGAGCATTGGCGAGGCCCTCAAGACCCAGACCGGCGTCTACCAGAGCCGGAAGCGTGGTTTGTGGTATAAGGGCGCCACGTCGGGCGACACCCAGGAGCTGGTCCGGATATCGCTGGATTGTGATAACGACGCGCTCAAGTTTGCCGTCCGCCAGAAGGGCCGCTTCTGCCACCTACCGCAGTCTGGTTGCTTCGGCGACCTGCGGGGTATCGCTAAGCTGGAGAAGACCCTTTTCTCAAGGAAACAGTCTGCTCCGGAGGGCTCGTACACCGCTCGTCTGTTCAATGACGAGAAGCTCCTACGGGCCAAGATCATGGAGGAGGCTGAGGAGCTGTGCGATGCCAAGACCCCTGAGGAGGTTGCCTTCGAGGCGGCCGACCTCATCTACTTTGCTCTCACCAAGGCCGTCAGCGCCGGTGTGACTCTGGCCGACATCGAGAGGAGTCTCGACGCCAAGAGCTTCAAGGTGAAGCGCAGGACAGGCGACGCCAAGGGCAAGTGGGCTGAGAAGGAGGGCATCAAGCCTGCTGCTCCGGTTCCGGCCTCGGCCCCGGCCCCGTCTCCTGCCCCTGAGCCCAAGAAGGATCCGGCCTCCGACAAGATCAAGATGCAGACGTACGACCTAGCCAAAGTCTCCAAGGAGGAACTCTACGAGGCGCTCAAGCGCCCCTCCCAAAAATCCTACGACGCCATCCTCAAGATCATCACCCCCATCATCGAAGACGTCCGCAAGAACGGCGACAAGGCCGTCCTCTCCTACACCCACAAGTTCGAGAAGGCGACCTCCCTGACCTCCCCCGTCCTCAAGGCCCCCTTCCCGAAAAGCATGATGCAACTTCCCCCCGAAACAATCCAAGCTATCGACATCTCCTTCGAAAACATCCGCAAATTCCACGCCGCCCAAAAGGAGGATAAGCCCCTCCAGGTTGAGACCATGCCTGGTGTCCTCTGCAGCCGCTTCTCCCGCCCCATCGAGGCCGTAGGCCTCTACGTGCCAGGCGGGACCGCCGTGCTGCCAAGCACGGCCCTCATGCTCGGCGTCCCCGCCATGGTCGCCGGTTGCAAGCGCATCGTGCTTGCCACGCCGCCGCGCGCCGACGGCACGGTCACTCCCGAAGTGGTCTACGTCGCGCACAAGGTCGGTGCGGAAGCGATTGTTTTGGCGGGTGGCGCCCAGGCAGTAGCGGCCATGGCCTACGGCACGGAGAGCATCGCGAAGGTGGACAAGATTCTGGGTCCCGGCAACCAGTTCGTTACCGCAGCCAAGATGTTCGTCAGCAACGATACCAACGCCAACGTGAGCATCGACATGCCGGCCGGCCCGTCTGAGGTGCTGGTCATTGCGGACAGCGACGCCAACCCGGCGTTTGTGGCGTCGGATCTGCTGTCGCAGGCGGAGCATGGCGTGGACAGTCAGGTGGTGTTGATTGCGGTGAATTTGTCGGATGAAAGGCTCGCGGAGATTGAGGAAGAGCTGCACCGGCAGGCGATGGAGTTGCCACGCGTAGAGATTGTCAAGGGGTCGATTGCGCATTCGTTGACGGTCAGGGTGAAGACCGTGGATGAGGCAATGGAGATTAGTAATATGTATGCGCCGGAGCATTTGATTTTGCAGTTGAGGGATGCGGAGAAAGTGGTTGAGAAGGTGATGAATGCGGGAAGTGTTTTCGTGGGCCAGTGGACACCCGAGAGTGTGGGGGATTATTCGGCTGGTGTTAACCATTCTTTGCGTAGGTCCCCATTCCCCTTTCATATTTGTTGTCAATGGTGGATACTAACTGACTGCTTTAGCAACCTATGGCTACGCCAAGCAATACTCTGGCGTCAACCTCGCCTCCTTTGTCAAGCACATCACTAGCTCCAATCTCACTGCTGAGGGCTTGCGCAATGTGGGCGAGGCGGTCATGCGCCTGGCTAAGGTTGAGGAGCTGGAGGCTCACAGGAGGGCGGTTAGCATCCGGTTGGATTATATGAACCGGAATTAGATTTGAATGGAATAGGTGAAGGGGGGATGATATTGTAGATCGATGGTTGTAGATACAGTTCGAGTGTTAGGTGGCCGGATTTTGTGTTTTTTTTTATGAAACAAAAAATGAGTGGGGATTAAGGTAGAATGGTAGTTGTTACAATATGATTCCTCGTTTCCATGTGATGAGTATGCCTAGTTCAACCCAGAGTGGTTTGGATGTGATGATGGTTTTGGAGAGACGGCAGTCTAGCTTACGATCGTTCGAGTGAATGTCAACACAAGCATCTTACAAAAGAACCTGAGTTATAGCCGTACGTACTCGCGAAAGACGGGAATTTTCCAGATGCATTTTAGCAAGCTCCTACATAGTATAGTAGCTGTCACTGCGCGTGACGTCTATGTAAGAAAGATCAATTCCAAGTTATCGGACTGTCTATCCCCTTAAGTCTTTTGGACAATCTTAGAGATGTTTGGGAGGCGGCGAACTTCTTATAACACCTGTATACCTGACCATGACCCTGATCATACAGGTAGAAGATTTCTGTTTTTCGCGAGTACAGATGAGTGTCTGCGCTTGATCTGAATGAAGATGAATTAACTGTTTGGTTCTCTCCTTACTCATAGGGTCAAACATTTGATTAGGTAGGGAGGAGAGGCACCCGGGAGTTTCTTCTAGGACAAGAAAAAAGATGGTCAAGCACCTCAGTTCAGCCATTCGATGGTAATACAGGAACACAAATGCAGGCAACTAGCTAGATTCTCACAAGAGAGACCACAAAAAGCTCACCGGCGAGCCCACCCCCCCGGTGGCGGTGAGGTGGCCGGCAACGAACACCCCCCTGCCCCGGGGGTTTTTACTTCGTCATACGGCGGCGGCGGCGGCGGCGGCGAGGGGGGAACAGCCCCTACCCATCCCTGGGTCCGGTTTTTAGGATAGGCAGAATCATTGGCTCCTGCTCGACTTGAACCCCGGACCTCGCGGTCAGTCAGTCGGGGAGATGTCAGTCGGTCCTTGCAGGGTGGCCACGACCCTCCCCACTTGACCATTTGGCCTTTGGCAGTAGGAGGCGCTGGTTGTTGGAAGGGGGCCGCGGAAGTAATATATATATCTATGTAGTTTGGGAAGGAGCTGGGTTGGGAAGGAAGGCGCTGGGGTTTGGAGGGCGGGTGGTCCATGCTCTGCGATGAAATGGAGAGGTCTTCTCTGCGTGCTGACTGAGTGATAGGTAACTCCTGCTAACCTCAATTGCATTGGCAATGCTTCGAACCACCCTCAGCCTTTAGACAGTCCAATGTCTAATTCTGTCGTCTCCTTATTCATTGCGCTTCCCTTCCCTGAAGACTCAACATATTCTGCTCAGCAGCTTCCAACTCACACTTCTTGGCTGCTTTAAGTACCTACCTACCGACCTACCTACCTTGCATTTTCTCGAGGAAGGTCCGTAGACAAACAAAATAGATAGACGAGTGTTAACAGCAGTACCTATGGCAGTGACCTCCATCAAGGCGTGGTTGTTATAGAACCAGCTCAAACTCCGCTGGCGAAGCACTAACAGGTTGAGGTGTGACTGCGTCGAGCGTAGAGAGGCGTGTCGCAGCCCTGTCTGTCCCTTCAACGTAAACTGGCAGGAGTATATGGCATATATGGCACTGTTTATTCATGCGTCCCTCTTCGAAAGGGTACAGACTGCGGTCTTGCAGGCCGAGCTGTCGAATCTATCTGCCGCCGCCACTGCCGCTCCGAGGTTCTCCAGGTAGTGATTTAATAAGACTTTTGCGACTGATGATTACGAGCCTGTGGGTTTACATGGCGCAGAGAGTGTAAGTTGGACCGGATATGGGCAGGCTTTGTTGCCTGGGCCTGTTTATTTGGCCCCTGAGCTGGTTTGTGAGCATTGTGATATGGAATGATGACTGGTGTGGTCCCAGACGTCTAATTGGATGTTGCACTCTACATTGATACTTCGCTTGCTACTGATTGTGTGATAATTAACTGGATTGTGTACAGAGTTATTGGCAGGATGATTGGGGGTAGAGTGAGAGACAATTGTTAACCTAGGCATACATGAAAATAAATGGGCCAATTTCCAGCATATGGAACTGGAATTGCGGCGCAGGTGCTTGGGAGTTCGCGAGGTTAGAGCGGAAAACTTTGTTCCTGTACCCATCATGTTAGCACAATACGTCCCAAAGATAATGCTGCCGAGTTTGGTCCTATCAGGCAGCCATATTTTGCGAGATGGTATAGGTATGATCGAATTCTCGTCACAGCTGCGGTTCTACTCCTTGCTCGTAGGATTTAAGAAGGGAAGGTGACAAGTGGCGAAGCTTACAGCACGAGATCCAGATTCTGTTTTCAGCCTACAAGCCTCCTTTAGTTGTCATCACTGAGTGGTAAACTGGAGAATTCTTCATCTGCTGCGTGTCTAAGCGAATAAGAGTTACCTATAGGAGTCAGAAGCATGATCCTTTCCAAGAGTGCAGGGATGCCGAAGGAGCAGTGATCTCCAATAACGTACGTCTCGGCAATTATACTGGTAATCACCGACGTGTTCAGAACATAGTCTTACAATACCTACCTACACTTCACCCCTTGTTTGTCAGTTAATTCAAGACGTCGTACCTATCGATCGGAGTTCCAACTTTCAAATTTCTCCACCCAAAGTCAACAGAATGCCTTATTAATAGGATAGATAATCCAGAAAGTTGAGTGAAGATAACATCGAATGAAACAACATGTTCGATGGCTTCAAGTATCTGGTCTTGCAGTTGAGCTGGTGAACTTCCGCGGACCGTTCGAGACTAATGTACCGGGTCAACGAACAAACCAGGGGCCCAGCGTGTTTCATTCAGGATCGGCCTTAAAAGTCATGTGGTTAATGCCTGCCTGTGTGCGTACGCATACACTCTCTAATCACCAGATACACATAGGCGATTAATATCCTTATACCCTCAGATCATCCTGAGTAAAAAGTCAAGCCGACACTCAGTCCCACCCCTCCTCGACGTTCCATCCAACTCACCTCGTTTTCGGCACTCAGATCCATCGCCTCTGCCCAAGTTGTGCTACCCATCCTTATTCCATTCTTCCATATTGGCCCTCCTCTCAAACCTCTTCCTTTCTGCTTCTGCCACCGCCACGGCAATCAGTTATCATGTCACCTCAGCGGCAGGCCTGAATCTTGTCAGCCTAGCTCAGCCTCTCCATGTTCCTGTTCCCGAATCCGTGGCCAACGCGACAGCGCTCGGGATCGATCTGTACGGACCCATTCCGGATGACGCTCAGTGTATTGAGTCCGGTGACAACCGCCTAGGGTACTGGTTTACCGAGCCCGGCACGAGTGCCAACGTCTGGGTCAGGGCACAGGCCGATCTGGATGCGTATGAGGACGTGTTGATCGAGGTAGACAAAAACTCCTCAGCGCTGAGGCGACCGGTGGTGCGGCCGGTCATACAACTGAGGAAGTGATGAGGGTGGTGAGGCGCAAGGCTCTCCCTCCTGCTGAGAAGAGGGGCTGGGGAGAGTGGGCTTACATCGGCATTGGTTTGTATGCTTTGAGGGGGTGTAGGTCCTTGTTTCGGCCGCTTAACTGTTTCTCTGTGCCTAAGACCCAAGTACAGGAACTGTCGTCAGGCTATCGGCCAATGAGGAGTTTGATTCTTTGGTCATCTCTTCCAACCTTTCACGAACAGGATACATTTGCTTACAGTCTTGTACATTTCAATAACTAACCCTCCCCTGCCGACCAAATAGGCAAGAGTGCAAGTATTTACATCGACAACGTACAAAACGAGATTCTGTATCCGCCCCAATGACCATATTCGCAATCACCTCCCGGCACCGCGGACTCCGGCCCGGGCCTATCGGTCAGGGAGGGGAATTTGCCAAAACATTTAACCCGAGGGTGCTGACGAATGTGGACCGGTGATCAGAGAGCATATTGATGCAAATCACGGTCCCCTCCCAGGTGAGTTCAACCATGCCTACCTACCTCCTCGGTTCTCAACTCAAGCATAAGGATCTAGACATTGCTAGCTTGAAGGCTGCTTCGATCTCTCTGGCTTCAGATGGTTGTTGCGACTTACTGAGGTCTGCCACCTGTTTCTGGTCGTGTGACACGTTCTGTTACAAGGACTATTACGAGCTGTTTGACCGCAAGAGACGAGATTGCTTAAGGGACGCGGTACTGCAAGTATCATAGTTGCAATTTCCTGGAGGACGTGGAGATGAAATTAGTGATATATATTCTTGAGGCAGATGGATTCGTGTTACACAGTTGGGGAACATGGTTTCACAGTATCGGTTTATGTATTGTCCTACAGTTTGCTATCCTATCGCCTGTGACGTTCTGAATCTACAAACCTGCTTCTTGTGCGGTTGGCCTTTACGTAAACGGAAGTCGAAATCCCTGAGTAAAGTCTATAGTACATGGTTCACTAAGGGTTGATCATCGCTTCAGCACTCGGGTGCTCTGATCATCGTCAGCAAGGAGACTCTCACACCACATCACACTAGACACTAACACCCTAATATCTACGTCGTGTCCGATCATAATTTGTCTAAATCCTTCAAGGCTGAGAGACTTTTAAGTCGTTTACTTGCCGAATGGTTTTGTCGCTGTCTAATCGTAGCAAAGGGAAGGTCTCATCGTAAAATCTACAAGCACAAGTTCCTCGCTGTGTCTTGTTTCTTCTTGATGGAGTTATTGTGGCTCAGCGATGACGAAGGATCTGGCTAAATGAGGATAAAGTGAAGTTGCGTATGCTCGATGCCTCGATTCCAACCAATTCCGGGTCTCGATTTGTCAACAACAGGAGCATTTATACCCTTCCGCTCACCTCTCCTCGAGAGAGCTATCCATGCCAGGATTCACCATCAATCACACTTTCCACATGTCTACCTAACCTCCTCTCCTCACTGATCTACATCTATCCCCGAAAATGCACGCCTCGACCCTCTTGGCCTACTCCTCCTCCTCCTAACCGCCCTCTTACTCTCCCTCTCGTCCTTCTCCTTTGCAACCCCCATCCCCAACCCTTCTCCCGACAATGTCGCCGACACCTTAGCCAAACTCCTCACCAACCGTGACCCCCTCGCCGGACTCGCCGCCCCGGCCACCCCATCTGGGATCGACTCTAACCTGGGCGTCCGCAATACCGCCGAGTCCGAGTCTGACAAAGAGCTCTACTGGCATCCTAAATCAGACGGGGATTTGAACGGGCACCCTAAGGCAGCGCCCCCTGGTCCCGGGCTTGCTTCTAGGGCGAGACATCCTAAGGGTGATGTTGTCTGGCACCCCAAGGCAATCGACACAGATGGGCGGCATCCTAAGGTCAACACACGGGTGCATCACCCCAACACCATCGACACAGATGCCCGTCACCCCAAGACACAATAAGAAAAGAGGCAGAAGGATGGGAGGGGGTATCGGCAAACCCAAATGGTGTCAAAGGTGGGGGATACGTGATTCCTTGCTGCCATCCTTGACGCCTTCCTACCTGACCTGCATGCCGTTGGGCAGGTATGGATGGCACTTGGTTGATAAACCTTCGTGGTGGATTAAACTAGAGGACAGAATTCTGCACGGTGATTTTACGAGACAAGAGGGAGAGAGAGAGAGTATCGAGGAAGTTGGTTCTTGTTCTAAGGGGAAGACAAAGGGAGAGTCTTCTGGTTTGCCTTAATGCCTGGATGTATTCTGGAGAGGGCTGTGATTGTTATATGGAGGGAAAGCCATCTATCTTCAGGCAAGGGATTGAGGTGCTCACTTAGCTTTCTTCTGATGAGGTTCCGTTTCGTCTCATAAGGTCAGTCACACAGTTGAGGAAGGGTAGTACAATACAGCGGCATATATTCCGGGCAAAATTAGGGCTCAGGGGCCGAGTCACCGATGTGTCAACTTTGAAGGGCTCTGTACTGTAAACCTCCCTCACCTACACTCAGTTAACCTTACCTACCTATTTCCAACTAACCAGTTCCCATTTCACGAGACAGGTACACTGCCTACATAGGTAGGAGGGTTGACCCTTAAATAGGTCTATCCACAGTCGGGTGACATCCTGCCAGCAACCGATATATTGCATTCACGCGGTTTCACAAGCCGGTCTCCCAACCGCTCACACCAACCGGGGCAACAGGTTTGCTTCATGTCTCAGGTCTCCTGTCTCGGCCCGGGGAATGTAACGCTAGGTCACTGGCAGGCACCCGACGATAATGACGGCGTTGCTCTGCGTCAGCGGCGCTGCCAGCTTGTGGAGTTACTTACACTATGAGAACCCGCGTATGCCCCTAAACTCCCGCATAGCTGCCTTACTTAGGCAGGTCTATACGCATAGGATTTGTGATGGTTGATGGAAAACTCGTTTTGGAGTTCCATGTCACCGAAGAACGTGGCTGGGTAGATTCTAGATGTCAGCAGGCAGTGTTGACAGTCGGTCATCAGTGAGTGAGGCTTGAAGTCGGGCTGGTGACCGTTGGGGAGCCTGTGTGTGGCTGCGCCCTGTAAGTGGATAACTTACATCCACCCGTAACTTACCGTCTCCAACAAACGCACCACACGCAATGAAGCCACGCGGGCCGCACCGCGGGCCCTGCTTAGCCCCGACGGCCTGTGTAACAACGGTTGGAGTCCACCATCCGTCCAGCGCATCACATTCGTTTCTTTTGATGTTCGATGGTCCAATCCTTCGTGCATCAGAAACGGGCCGCGAGTGGATCCTCTGCCGGTAACCAAATGGGCTGTTTCCAGAATCCAGAGTGTGATTTGTTTTTATGAGGGAGGGAACAGTCTCAAACTGGAGAAAGCTGAAGAGCTCAAGATTGGAGTGAATGGCCGCGGGTAATTCCACTTCGCGTGCGAAGGATAACCCCACCCCCGGCGACTAACACACGGGCAGTTGATTGCACGGATGATGCCCGGCCCACTGGCGCAACGAATCGACGACAGCCAAGACCAAGCGGCGGCAAGTGGGCACGAGGTGAGAGCAGCATTTCTGGCGAAAGGCTGGGCTGGCCCAGGCCGGCCCAGTTGACGGGCGCCCCAGCCCCCGAGTCAAAGGTCGTCCTTGGATCGGGATTTTCGGCATGTGCCCCAGTGCCCCAGTGCTCCAGGATCCCAGGACCCCAGAGATCGGATCAGACCAACCTCGACCCAACCTGTAGCAGGCCAGCTGGATTTTTTCTGAGACCGACAGGAAGGGAACGGCGGCCTCCGGAAAGAGACCGAGAGAGAAGTGTTTGCTGCGGGGGAAGGCGCAGCCACACCGAGACATCCGGATCCATCATGCTTGCTTGCTGAGGTCTGAGCATTCTTGCACTCGCTCGTTGCTTGACCCGACTTGATCACTTGTCATTCGTTCTCTTCCCACGTGTCGTTCTTTTACACTACACCGGCTAGCAAGGCTGCGAGCGGTCTGTCTTGCAGATTCCCTGGCTCGCAGCGAATTCATAGCAGCGCCACACTTCGACGGCCCTGACCTGCCCTGCCCTGGCCCTCCCTGTCGTCTTAGTCGTCCTAGTCGTCCTTCTTGACCCGACGGCAACACCCAAACTTTGGCCTCCTTCTGACCGCTTCTGTGTCCTGGTGGGATATATCGGTATTTCGTGAACCGATATATTGACCTGCCACCCTCGCTCACTTCAAACCGACTCACCCATTCTCTTCATGTCTTCACCCTAAACAAAAATGCATCTACACGCCCTTCTCCCACTCGCTCTCTCCCTGCCCCTAACGGCAACCGCCGAGCCGATACCCCTCTCTGCCCGGCAGAAACAGCCCCGCCATGACCTCGCCGTCACCCCGCGGAGAGACCTCATCGTCCCGCGGGCACGTCCCGACGCCCCGAGCGGCGGCTACGCCCCCTCCGTGGTCGAGTGCCCGAAGGACCGGCCGCGTATCCGCTTGGCGAACGCCCTCTCCCAGGCCGAGTCCGAGTGGCTCGCCAAGCGCCGCAAGAACACCATCGACCCCATGATCCAGTTCCTCAAGCGCGCCGAGATCCCGGACTTTGATGCTGAGGCGTATATCAAGTCCGTGTCTAGCGGTGATGATCTTAGCAACCTGCCCAATATCGCCATTGCTGTCTCTGGCGGTGGTTACCGCGCGCTGATGAACGGTGCGGGCTTCATCTCCGCCGCCGACAGCCGTACCCCCGGGTCGACCGACAAGGGCGGCATTGGCGGCTTGCTGCAGTCGACGACGTACCTGTCTGGCCTTTCCGGCGGCGGCTGGCTGGTGAGCAGCGTCTACGCCAACAACTTCAGCACGATCAGCACGCTGCAGCAAGGCCGTAAGGACAGCAGCATCTGGCGCTTCGACGACTCCATCTTCAACGGTCCCGACCTGCCCGGCGTCTTCGATACGGCCCGCTACTGGGCTGATGTGGCTGAACAGGTCCGGTCGAAGCGCAAGGCCGGCTTCGAGACCTCCATCACCGACTACTGGGGTCGCGCTCTCTCCTACCAGCTGATCGATGCCCCCGACGGCGGTCCGGCTTACACCTTCTCCAGCATCTCGGAAGACGACCACTTCTCCGCCGGCGAGGCGCCCTTCCCCATCTTGGTCGTGGACAACCGGCCCCCCGGCATGAAAGCCATTACCCTGAGCGCCACCGTCTTCGAGTTCAACCCCTTCGAAATGGGCTCCTGGGACCCAACCACCTACGGCTTCGCGCCGACCCGCTACCTCGCCTCCAACTTCTCCGGCGGCGTGGTCCCCTCCTCCGGCAGCTGCGTCCGCGGCTTCGACTCCATCAGTTTCGTCTTCGGCACGTCTTCCTCCCTCTTCAACACCTTCCTCCTGCAAAACATCTCCTCGATCGAGGGCGCCCCCGACTGGCTGATCGAGCAAGCGACCGAGCTGCTCGAAAGCATCGGCGAAAGGGAGAACGACGTCGCCAAGTACGAGCCGAACCCCTTTTTGGGATGGCTCAATGCGTCCAACCCGGTCGCCCACGTCACTGATCTAGATTTGGTGGATGGAGGCGAGGACCTGCAAAACATCCCCCTGCAACCCTTGATCCAACCATTGCGCGCCATAGACGTCATCTTCGCCGTCGACTCCTCTGCTGACACAACCTTCTCCTGGCCGAACGGCACCGCGCTGCGCGCGACCTACGACCGCTCCCTGACCCCCATCGCCAACGGCACTCTGTTCCCTCCCGTCCCCGACGACGTGACATTCCTCGCGCGCGGGCTGAACAACCGCCCCACATTCTTCGGCTGCTCCTCGTCCAACTTCACCGTCCCTTCAGGGGGGCGGGTCCCACCGCTGGTCGTGTACCTCCCCAACGCCCCCTACACAGCCTACTCCAACGTCACGACCTTCACCCCTTCCTACCCTTTGTCTCAGCGTAATGATATCATACTCAACGGGTACAACGCCGCCACGCAAGGGAACGGCACTTTGGACGCCGATTGGGTCTCGTGTGTGGCGTGTGCGGTGCTCAGTCGGAGTTTGGATCGCACGGGGACGGCGGTGCCAGCCAAGTGTACCGAGTGTTTTGAGAAGTATTGCTGGGATGGCAAGAGTGCTGCCCAGGCAAGTGGATGCTTCCATGATAAGCGATGCACA
>JAAFKN010000446.1:0-13324 GCA_011800035.1 Thermochaetoides dissita | reverse complement strand
CTCCATTTGTTAAGTTTCTATTTCTTTAAAGAAATAGAAACTTAACAAATGGAGACACCCAAAACAAATCTCCTACTTGGTCAACCACGCGAGATAATCGGCAACAATCAGCGTCACCATCCTGCAAGTCTCGTTAGCACAGCTCGAACATTAACCACCCACAAATACCTCCTCTCTCGGGGAATCACTTACGCATGCGGTGCAATGCGAACGTAGTATGTGCCAAATCCGCGGTAGAAGCGGAACAGGCCTTCCTGGCGAGCCACCTTCGCAAAGCAGTCCGCCATGCCGTTGTAAGGTAGTTTTCCGTCAGGACCCCTCTGTTGCTTCTGCAGGCGCGTCTTGATAAAGTCGAACGGCAGCGAGAAGAAGGAGGCAAAGAAGCCAGCAATGGCACTGGCGCTGAGCGTCTGCGTGTTGGCCGACCAGTCCGTGTGTTTCTTAAGCTGGGCCTTGGCCTCGCTGAAGAAGGCCAGCTGCCCAAAGTTGAGCGCCATGGCCCTCACCACCGTCGGCGCAGCTCCTGCCCACAGCGCCCCGACACCCTCGCTCCGTGCTATGGAGGTGAGCGCATCAATCACTGACTTGTAGTTCTTCCGTTCCGCTACTGGCTTCAGGCCGTCGCTCTGCATCCGGATCAGAGCGAGATCCGCCGGATTTCCGATCATAGCGGCCAACCCGCCCGCAGCGAGACCCGCCGTCGCCCGCTCAGTGAACCCCACTTGATTGCCGTTGGCCTTGGCGCGGGATGACAGCGCTCCCATGAAGGTGTCGAAGAAGCCGAGCCGGGCCGTGGTGTATACGGCTTGCCGGAGCAGACCGGCCGAAAGGCCCGTGTACAAATCGAGCGCCTTTCCGCTGGCCAGGATCTCGCGAGTCACTGAAAGTGGTGTCGGCTTTGGTCCGCCGGCCTTGCCCTCGCCTGCGAGTTGGATGCGGACCTTGATCATGTCGACGGGCTGGACCACTGTCGTGGCCACCATGCCGCTGATGCCGCCATTGATGAACGGCAGCGCAGCCCGCATGAACGGCGTGTGTAGGAAGTCGTTGGCCACAACGGCACTATCGCTCTTCGCTGTTCCCATCATCGTGGCTTCCGTGTGTTTTGTCGCGGTGTGCTGGTATCCAGTCGTCGAACAAACAAGAAAAGCTGTGGAGTTTTGGGTATCTCCTTGATGAATTATGATTCTCGGGGGACAATAAGAGTCACAACAAGAGCTGGTACAGACGGCCAGCAGTTCTTTTGTACTTTACAGGTAGAACACTCCGCGACGCCGTGCCGGGTAGTCAGGGCCCTGTCACTTGCGCGATTGAGTTAGCCAACTGGCCGGCCCTCGCTGTTAACGTCGGCCCTTTAAGGTGGATGTCATCTTGCGGCCAGTCCTTCCCAAACGACATCCATCACAAACCTGTGATGCATCCGACAGCTTTGCCGTCAGAGTCCCCACGATCCATGACGATGGGCGACCAGGGGTTCGATCCAATGACTGGCAGCTAGGCGCCAAGACCCTGCACCTCCGGCATTTGATCGGCAACCTGGAAGCTTGCCCAGCTCCGCCTGAGGTCAGCTTCCCTGTTGGGGAATGCCCCTCGGAAATCGCAGGAGCTCCAGTTCCTTGCGGCGGGATGTCTTGGGGGGAACACGGTTCGGCAGCCTGCTGTGGGACTTCCCCACAGCCCGATCTTGGGGCCGCAATCTTGGGCAAGCAGGCGTTGTTGGGCGGAAGGACGAACCGGCAAAAATTCCCATTCCAGGCTGTAAATGGACTTTGGGGGTGGAAAACTTACCCGGCAACGAAGAGCACGGATGTAGATGTCGAGAAGGGTTCGGATTGTGGTGCGCCAGCACTAGATTGTGCCAATGAGCGAGCTCTGTCTGATCGAATCAATCACAGGTAAGTCAAGTAGGCAAGCAGGGCGAAACGTGCGGTCGCGGGCATCTTACGCCGGATTTAAGCGCGACGGATGATGGAGTTGGGGATGGATGAGCTGCTCAGATCTCACGTGTCGGCCGTGCGGGTAGATGGAGATAACCGCGGTGTCTGCCGGCCACCAGCCTTAACGGTGAAACGGAGAAAACTCAGAATGGGACGATGAGCTGTTATCAGGCGAGTCTGTGCCCCTCCTTCACTTCTGCTCTCGAAATGCGAAAGTGTAATGGATGTGACGAGCGAACAAGAACAATGGACGATCTCAAAAGGATTGTCCAAAAAGGCTCAGTCAGACCAGGACAAAGGATGAGCAGGGGCACCGGTTATTATGAGGTCTGTCGCTTTGTGTGTCCGGTTGGGGAACCAGAAGTCGAGTAGGCACTTCCTCTATCCAGTTGGTGGTTAATGATAGAGCGAATCTAAGAATGTCAGGAGTTTTCTGCTATCTCTCCCACCGGGTGCCTGCCGTGTCATATTTATGGCAAGCGCCGCTCGTCCCTCACCATCCATACGGATGGGCTGCCCTCCCGTTCGTCCCATACCGTGTGGAAGTCTTGTGCATGTCGCGTGCCCGGTTGGGTGGCCACATTCCTCCCAGCACAACCTTAAGGAGGTACAGAGAAGGGCTGAGGGGTTTCTCCTTCATTTTCCTCCATCCAATCTCATGCTTTCATACCCTGAAAGATTGCGTCAACCAGCCCAGCGGTTTCATCTAGCAAGACGAGCGATGGAGCGTTCCGAAATCCAAGAATTCATTTAACTTGACTTGCCCTACTCATACAGCATTCGGTGTGTGCAGCTTTCGTCGACTTGGATCTGTTGGTTCAGCCGCCAGATACTGTAGCCAGCTCACATATAATAGCACGGAACCAGTGCCGACTGGGTGGAGCTGACAAACTGCGCATGTCTCTCTGTCCCTCGTGTGGGGTCAATAAGCATCATCGATTTGACGGTGCTTTCCCTTTCATCTTGATGTCGATGCTTCTAAAAACAAAACAACATTTGTCGCCGAGTATCACATGGAAGCCTCCTACCTCAACCTAGCGTAGTCTCGCCTTCTATCCCAGATTCCCAACATGCTCAACATCCCAACGTTATACGACTGTTTCACTTCGATCTCAAAGCTGAGCACGAGATTCGATTGCAAATCGTGTAAGCCGTCAAATTAGCGGCAGAAGTCAGGAGGGTAGGACAGAGGGATTGAACCCGCTCCTACTCTTCCCGACCCTCCTTTACAGTTGGGCCGCGGCCTACCCCTCTTCTTCCACAAGTGATACCTTTGTGCCGAGTAACTCGTGGTAGTCGAGCGTTGCTTGTGATACAAAGCCGTGGGCCACAGGCGCGGGGTAGCTCTCCAAGAGCCCAAAACAGAGGCCGTGGAGCGTTGGTTAAATCTGAGTCCCGGCGCTGCCGTCGTGGTTGAGGCTGTTCCACAACATAACCATGGGGGCCTGACTCCGTCCCTTGCTCGAAGGGCCTTGGACGGAGTCAGGGAGATGGCGAGTGCATAATCCACCAGCTGTCAAGGTTTTGCTCCCCTGTGATAATCTACTGGATGCTCCAGCTGGAAGCTTCGAACGTAGAGTTTCCCTCAGCGTGCAGGTATACACATTCAAGTGATTTCCTTGACTTACACGCGGCTGGCTACATGAGTGGGTCCGGCCGGCTTCGAGCCCGTAGGTTCGGCACAGGGTCGGGCAACGGGCGCCCACCAAACGCACCGTTTGCGGGGTTGGTCCAATGATAAGAAAGGTAAGCACTGAGCACCGATGAAGGCTGCGCTTGTCGAGATCGCATCAGCTTGGGCTTCAATCAACATGACGACAATGCAGATATAAGGCTGGAAGTAAATTCTCAATGATCAACTCAGTTGCAAGGCTATAGGGATTTACCATAAAACCTTGTGCTTGGGGATCGAAAACGGTACGGGCTCTGGAAGTGACGTCATTTTCACGAAGACCCTGCCCCGGCTACCCCACCAGCATCGTCTGCTTCGACCTTCCGCTGAGGCTTGCCAAGGCTCACGAGCCGTGATTCTGGGCCCTTCGCTTCAACCCCCAAAAGACACGAGTTTGTTGAGAGTGGTGATGGACCCAGTGCGTCGTCATAAAAATCGGAAATAAGGTAGCCATCCCGGCTCGCTATATGCATGCCAATTTTTCAGGGGTTTGTGATCCGATACAATTCTTCACCGTCTCGTCTCCACTGGCTGGTTTAGCTTCCCTTTGTGCCGAAGGCCCGGTGCTGATGATGAAGGCTTGAAGATACAGCCATCATGCCCGCGGCATACCTTCCGCAGTTTTACTGGAAAGTTGAGCGTTGATTCTCTTACCACATCACGCCGAGATCCAACGGTTCCATCGCTGCACCTGAAGGCAGTGTGATGGAGACATTAGGTTTGTCTACGACACTATTTTGTAGCTCTTCGATTATCTCTTGACTTTGCTCTCCTTGTTCGACAGTCTGGTCAGTTTCATGTTCACTAAGAGGCAAAGTTTCTGATCGTGAATGGCCCTAATAGTGAGAACGACTTCAGAGTTTGCCATTGGGATTCATAAACTGAGCTTTGAGGTGTTCCTGTACCGTTTCGCAAATGTGCCCACCCCTCTCCCCCCAACCAAACTACCAGGCTAAAGATGCCATCTCATTGTCATCACCCAAGGCATCGCCACAGCCACTCCCATAATTCATGAATTCGTCTGCTAAATCACTGAATATCATAGATGCATGCTAGCCAAACGCTTATACCCTCTTCTTGTGTACTCACCGCGGAGCAAGCCACCTCATTTCTCGCCAAGGTGGCCAGCATCTGAAGAACATGAATGCAGGCTAGCTCAACCCAAGGATGAGCGTCGAAGTGAAACACGTTGCCGGCACCAAGCGCTGCCTTTTACCCCATCCTTGCCGTACATCGGTAACCAAGCTGGAAGGGAACGGGCTGTCTGTTTGCTTTCACGTGGGTAAACGCTCGAAAGAATCCTGCTGATACTGATACTGACAGAAAACCGAAAACGACAGTAAGGATAGCGTTCACATTCCAGGCAACCATAAACGCGTTTGAGCCAAAAAAAAAAACCAACTTGCATATCGATGAAAATTGACCAACTACCCGGAACTACTAGGAGATCTAGCGAACACACACCCCACCAATCCTCATTAACCCATAGCTTACTCCTGGATGAGCTTGGTGATCTTGCCAATGGCAATGGTTTGACCCTGAAGGTATACACATTAGCCGATGCCTCGAGAATAGCAGTCAGTAAAGGAAAAGAGGAACATACCTGATCACGCAGGGTGAAACGACCTAGCTGAGGGTAATCCTCGAACTTCTCAACGCACACCGCGCCAGCGCCGCTGGTAACCTCCAGAATAGCAATGATGCTATCACCCTTCTTGGCATGCGTGGGCGGCAGCTTGCTCTTACGGTTCGTGCCCTTCTGCAGCTTGTGCAGAAGAGCCGCAAACGTGACCTCTTCGATGGCCGCATGGACGTGCAGCACACAGTTGAAACCGGCAGTGAGAATGCTCTTGAGGTCGAGAATACGGATCTGCGCCTCGAACTTGGAGACACAGTGGACCAGACGCTTAGGCGAGCAGAGCACAAAACCAGGAAGGATTTCTTCCTCTTCGATGCCGCGCAGACGGAGGCGGACCTGGTCACCGCACTGCGCGATGTTGACCTCATCTTCAGTCTCACCATACACGGCAGCGACTTCAACACTCTGCTTGTTGGGCATCATCACAAGGGACATGCCCTTCTTGACCACACCAGCCTCAATCTTGCCCTCCACCATGGTACCCATATCACGGTACTTGCCGGCCACAGCCATCATGAACGGCGCATTGACCTTGCGCTCCAGAGCCTGCATGCTGTCAAGGTACTCGAGAAGGGACGGGCCATCGTACCACGGGCAGACATTCTTGGGGATGCGGTCCTTGATACCCATAACCTGCTGAGCAGCGATGGGCATGAAGAAGACATCGGTCTTGAGGTTATAGCCGGTGGCCTTGAGGAACTGCTGGAGCTTGGTCGTGCACTCAATGTAACGGTCCTTGGACCAATTGACGGTAGGATCGTCCATCTTGTTGATGACCACGACCAGCTTGTTGACCCCCTGAGTCTTGGCCAACATAGCGTGCTCACGGGTCTGACCACCCTTCTCAAAGCCAGTCTCGTACTCACCCTTACGGGCACTGATGACGAGAATACCGACATCGGCCTGAGAAGCGCCACCAATCATGTTGGGGACATAGGTCTTGTGACCAGGGGCGTCGAGGATACTGTATCTGCGCTTCTCAGTCTCAAAGTAGCCACGGCCGACCTCGACTGTCTTGCCCTTGGCGCGCTCCTCCTTGGTCAGATCGAGAGCCCAGGAGAGGTACCAGGTCTCACGACCCAACTCCTTGGCTTCCCTCTTATACTTCTCAAGCGTACGATCATCAACCATTCCAGTAGAGTAGAGGATGGCGCCACCGAGGGTACTCTTGCCAGCATCGACGTGGCCGATGAAGATGATGTTGATGTGTTCCTTGCCATAAAGTTCCTTGAGAGTTTCGTCGTCGACATCGGCAGCCTGCTCCTTCTCGACGATATCGGCTTCGCGAGTAACACGGTTGGCCGGAGCGCCGCCACGCGATGGGCTAGAACGGCCGGAAGAAGGGGCAGGAGAAGCCCTGCCACTGCCAGCCTTGGTGTCAGACTTTTCGATGGCCTTTGCGGCCGTAACCTTGGCAGCAGCCTCAGCGGTGCCCTCCTTCTTAGCCTCCTTCTTGGTATCCTCCTTCTTAGGCTCCTCCTTCTTGGGTTCCTCCTTCTTGACCCCCTCCTTCTTGGGTTCCTCCTTCTTGGGCTCGTCTTTCTTCTCCTTGACTGTCCCAGTCACGCCAATGGACAGGACCTTTGCTGCCTTGGGTTTCGCGTCGCCGCCGATGCTCAGGACCTTAGCTCCGGGCTTAGGGGCATCCGCTGCCGGGGGATTCGCGTCTCTCTTGGCGATAGTCGGAGCGGGCTTCGGGGCTTGCTGTTGCTGCTGCTGGACGGGTTGGTGATATTGTTGCTGCTGCTGGTAACCCTGCCAATGGCCTGACGTCAACAATGAGCTTCTGTTCGGGATATAGACTTAACTGTACCCTCCTACCGTAGCCCTGGTTATAGCCCTGGCCGTAAACGGCACCATAACCCTGCTGGCCATACGGAGCATAGCCCTGCTGGCCGTACTGAGGATAATACCCCTGGCCGTAGTATGGCTGCTGGTAGCCCATGTAGCCACCATAAGCCTGACCCGGCTGAAAAGCCGGCGCGTTCGGCTGGAAAGCGGCGGCATTGGCGCGGAATCCCCCCTGCTGAGCGCCGATGCTCAGCTGCTGCTGGGCCTGGCGCGCCAGGTTCTCGTCCTGGTTGGCCGCGTCCTCCCACGAATCCTGCACGTTGTTGGACATTTTTGTAAGTGTTGCGCGAGGCGCTCTGGTGATATATTTGCCGAAGTATTGAGTGTCTCGTGCAAAACAAAAAAAAGGCCTGCTGCAGGAGCTTGGGTGCCCTCGAAATTGGGTGACAGCCAAGTGTCAAGAGAATTGTCTGAGGGGCACCTGTCGCACCGAGTCGATTAGTCAAATTTCAAGCTGAGACGATACGGCACGCGTGAGCAGTAAATAAAAGCCTTACCAAGGGTATCAGATGATGACTCGATGGCTCAAAGGGCCTTATTTTTCAGTGGCGGCACGACGAAACCAGGACGGCAGTCTGGAAGATTGTGCTGCGTGCCCCACCATCTCTGTGGCGGGGAAGAATTGTTTTGGGCGCACCGTGCACAATACAGTTAACTGCACCGTGTAATACTTGGATCATCGCAGTACGGGCCCTGACATTCTGGTTATTTCCTGTTTGCAGCACAGTGCGATATCTCATCTGAGGACTTCACCCCACCTAAGTGTGCCTTATTGGACCCCTCGATGAAGCAAGACAGATTGTTGCTGGACTCTCTGCACAACGCTGCCTCTGCTGTTCAGAAGGCAACCAAACGGCCAAATCTGAGTCACTGGCTCCGGTGTTGTTTTTGTGATTGTGACTTACGGCATATCCTGTATCTACACCTACCTACTGACTGTAGGGTACAATAAGATCTCTATTCGGAAACATTACAGTGGTGATGCAAAGGCACGATGGATGCGCTCTTGAGAACTCTGGGATACCAGACTGTCAATATCGCCCTTAAATCAGGCCTGGTTTTTACGGGCAAATATGCAATTCAGCAGTGTTCTAGGCTTTTGAAAACGGTCCATGACAAGTCCATTTATGCTGAACTCAGATCGTTAGAGCGGTTATTGGAGAGCAAGATCAAGGTTCGTGGCTCTGCTCCGAAGTCGATACGGAGCAGCTTCGCTGATGTCGAGACTTCCACATGCAATAGATCATCTCCCCTGCACTGGATCTGATCGAGTTCAAGTATGTTGTTGACTGTTGGTTATCATGCCTCCTACGCTGGCGGGGGAACTGACCCTTTTACAGGTCTGCTCGTGGAAACATATTCCTGGAATCGGCTGCGCCTCTTGCAAAGTCTCTTCATCGAGAGATCATCCAGCTGGGCAAGAGACTCGAGAATGCAGCCGCTGCAGAAGAAAAGGCTCCTCAGAGGCAAGGAGGCCGTATGCCCGAGGAGCATCATGCTGAACTCCTTCTCATCATCAAGGAGATGAAGAAACTCCTTGACCGCATAGATCGTGACATCCCCCTTATCCAGCTTGCCATCACTGCTTCTGGAGAAAAGATGGCATCAACTATGACTCCGGGTATCTCCCCTTCAAGACTGATGCAGGCTAGTACCCTACTATCTTTTGCAGATGCCCAGTTTGCGGTTGATCCGAATCGTCCGGTCCAAGTTGGTGCTTGCTTCACGCTTTCGTTATACATGCTGTTCGTCGGTCATGCTCAGCCCAAGGACGGCTCCAAAGGGAATGCCGTCTACGGCATTGGCGAGGGGGAGAGGAAGCCAATATGGCAAGAAGTCATGCATAAAGCCAGGGTCCGGATTTGTCGCACGCCAGTAGATTGGGTGTTTGATCCTTCTTTGGGCTATCGTCCGCCTACCGTGCCACGCACACAGCTCAAGAAGTTTGACTCTAAGCTGGCTGGTCTGACAGAGCTGGGGCATCTGGGGGAATATGCGTATTACCTTGAGATTATTGAAGACCTAGATGATGGAAGGCTTCACGATGACGGACCTCGGCCCAAACCCTACGATGACATGCCGCTCGCTGGTATCCGGGAATCAATTCCTATCCATCAGATCTCTAAGATATTCTATACAGACACTGGAAGGATGTTGAACATTGGCTCTGATGACAAAGCCAATAACCCAGTCCTGCTGTTGAAACGGGACATTAAGGCCAAGTCTCCTATCAAACTGAGGCGAGAGTGGTTCGACGACTGGGAGAGCGAAGGGGCAGATGGTTCGCGAAATGTTGACGAGCAGGAAGAGGTTGACCGCCAGCTTTGGTGTGACACAGAACATCGGGAAGAACTCCAGTCAACCTATCTGCCTGCACATCTAGACCCAGAGTGGCTGGCACTAGAAGTTTACAACGAGGAGGAGGATGACCAAACCGAAACAGCAGATGAAGACGAAGGCGATGCAGAGGACACGAGGAGCGAGCATCTGGCAACTCCGAAACGGGTTTCAACAACGACGATCCGCTCTCCACGTAATAAAAGCACGGTTGACACCAAACTCCTCGATCAAATTCGCCGTATCGCCATCCGCCCAGATCCCATTCAGCAGCCCCAGGAACTCGTTTCCAGATCCCCTTCTGCCCTCCATCATAGGGCTGTAACTGGAGAAATCGAAATCCGAAAGGAACCAACAGCCGAGCAATTACCTAACGTCACACGAAATCCCTTTTTTGGATCGGCGCAGATCTCATCTTCTCTCTCACTGCTTGAGATGCTCGTTCGGTTGACCAGCTTGCAAGAATTCCAGCAGACGTCACATCTTGCAATCCCGGACCACATTCTGACATTCTTCCTGGAGGAGGCGTCGACAACGGGACTGAAAGGAGAGGCACAATGGAGGGCAAGGACTGAGGCAAAGAAGAGAATGGGGTTTGACCCGTACCTTGACGGGGAAGAACAAGGGGGTGTGGGTGGGGAGAAGGAAGGTGATGAGTGAAGAGTAATATTAATGCATGATACTGTGTATTTTTCGGCAAGTTGTAGACGAGATAGACCGAGAACACTGAGAGACCAAGGAGCATAGAAACCGTAATATGATAGATCAATGGACATTATTGATGCTGATGAATGTACATAACCTGACACCTATTTGTTACCGCATTTGCCTTCCGTGATCGCCCAGTATATCCCCTCTTTACATAACACTCATCCATCCATCCGTATATCCGACATGTCCTGCCCTTAAACCACCTTTGGATCCCTTTGTTTCGCTCTTTAGCGCAAATGGAACTCTTATACAACCCCTCCGACCCTACAAATCAGTCATCTCACCACCGTCTGCCATAAACCTCATGTTCCTGCCTCTTCGGACGACCCTTCGGCCGGGGGTTCACATTCCTGATATCCGAATTGACAACAGCACTCCTCTCGAGCTCATCGAGTCTCTCATCCGACGCAAGAGCCGCGCGAGAATCGTGCTTGAACAGCTCCAAGATCTCCTTCAGACCAAGCTTAAGCGCATCCCTCTTCTTCCCGCTGCGGGTGCTGCCGCCCATCTCGATAGCCGCTTCAGCCAGCTTGCGCTTCTTCTCCTGGAGCTCCAGGATCCTCGCCTCGACGGTATCCTGCACAGTCAACTTATACACGACCACATCAACGGTCTGCGTCAGCCGGTGCACGCGGTCAATGGCCTGTTCTTCGACGAACGGGTTCCAGAACGGCTCGATGATGATGACGCGCGTGGCCGCCGTCAGGTTGAGGCCGAGAGAGCCGCACTTGAGCGAGCAGAGAAGGATACGCGTATGCGGATCATTCCTCAGCGCGTGCAGAGCCGCTTCACGAGCGTCGTTCGCCATCTTGCCGTCATAGCGAACTGCTTTCAGGCCGGGCTGATTGCGCAAGAAAGGTTCGATCAGATCGAGCATCGTGGTGAACTGGGAAAAAACGATGAACTTGTGCTCATGAGCCTCCTTCCGGAGGATGGACAGCATTTCGCGAATTTTGGCCGACATCATGACACTGCCGGACGAGGCAGTCTTCTTAGAGGAAGTGAGCCTGGGCTGGGAAGAGGGCGGCTTAACAGGTTTAGGAAGGCGAGGTAGCTCAGAATCGTCACTATCGAGATCAGAGCCAGAAGTCCCCTCTTCATCCTCATCCGATTCTTTCAAGTCAGATGCCTGCTGGGAAGAAACGGCTTGTGAGCGTTTAGACACGGACACGAACGTATCGTCCTCTGAGTCAGACCCGGACTCCTGTAGCTCGCCTTCCGGCACGTCCTCGTCATCGACGATGAAGCTGCTAAGCTGGGAGCCGTCATCCTCCTCTTCTTCAGAGGGATGGTCAGAGTCTTCAGAACCGATCTCCTCTCCCCCTCCCTCCGCGTTCTCGTCCTCTTCTCCTCCACACTTCCCAAGTGTAAGTGGGCCGCGTTCATCCTCTGGCACCAGCCAGCTACCCTCCACCTCCTCATCCTCGTCATCACTGTCCATGACAATCCGACGTGCTTTCTGTTTCTTTTTGGGCATCTTCTCAATCTTGATCTCCTCCTCGACAACACTAATCCGCCGACCCTCCTTGCTCTGCTTCTTCTGACGAGGGCTTTCGTCGTGGACCATGCGCAAGCTCTCAATGCACTCAGTGCAGCGGGTTTGCCCAGCTTGCATCTCTCTCCTGCTCAGCTCGTTCAGACACATGTCGCATTTCTTCGTCTGGATGCCCATACCTCCAAGCGCGTCGGCGAGGGCGTCGATATCGTCATCGCCAGCTCCGGCTCTGGACGGAGGCTTTACTTCAGCGGCCAGAGCCTCTAATTCCTTTTCGATCTTTGAATCTGTCAGGAGGGGATGGTTACAGGCCTGGCGCAAACGCAGAAGCAGCACGAGTGCATTAGCATAGTTGATACCGGCCTTCATCATACTTTGGAGACTCCGGTCGGTCCGTTTCTCAAGGAGATCATAGAACTTGCGCTCCACAGGTGAGAACTGCGTCACAATGGTGACAACCTTGCGTTGCGTAACCTTGAAGGCCGACTTGGGCGGCTCGGGGGCCTCACGCCCTTCGGCCTTCGCCTTCGCCGCGGCCTCCTCGAGAGCTTTCTTGCCGCCGGCGACAAGGGCGCCTTCCTCCTTGAGAATATCCTTGGTCCGCCGTTTCATAAAGCACTGCAGCAAGCTGTGAAGCCTGCGGATGGCGATGTGACCTTTGCCATTTTTGAGGGGAAAATCGATCTGCTGCCGCCACTCGGTGAGGTCATCGTAAGGGGAGATCCTGAGGAAGTGCACCAGGGACTGCAGTTCATCAAGGTTATTCTGCATTGGCGTGCCAGTCAGACACCAGCGATACTCTGCCCGGAGAGCGCAGCAAGCCTTCGTAGCCTTAGCATTGCGGTTCTTGATGCTGTGTGCCTCGTCCAGGATGACACGGAACCAGTGGACGCCAAAACACCCAATTTGCGGTTTCTTCTTAGGATCTGGATTGCTACCGCCGTGTTCCGACACCAGCGTCTGGTAGGTAGTGATGACCACATCGTACTGGGCAAGGACCTTGGGATCTGCGCTGCGCTTTTGACCGTGATGCACGCAGACCTTGAGAGGGCGCGACTCCGAGACTTTTTCTTTGATCTCAGCTTCCCACTGCCGAATGAGTGCCAAGGGAGCGACCACAAGAGTTGCCTTGGAGATGTTTGCGAAGTGGTCCTTCCATCCGTTCTCACCCGGTTCAGGCTTTGAGTTACTGATGATCAGAGATATACTCTGCAACGTCTTACCCAGACCCATATCATCTGCCAGAATTCCACCCTTGGGAACTTTCCCCTTCTTGACCGGCCCAAGTTCGCGACCCTTCATCCACCTCACTCCCTCGACCTGATGTGGAAGGAGTTTCACTTTGATTCCCTCGAGAGCACCATCATCTCCAACATCATTCTTGTCCTTCTTTCCGTCTTTGTTCTCTTCTTCATCGTCCGACTCAATACCACCCTCGAGCAGAGCCTTCAGATCCGCAGCAGCCTTGGCAGGGTCTGTATAGAAGACCTTATCTCCATACGAGGCCACCGAGGACTTGCTGGTCTTCTCTGGCGGCAGAGCTTCGTCACTAACGGAGCTGAACATGGGTAGGGCGGGCGCTTTCTTGGGCTCTGTTTTGGGCTTCAGCGGACCCGAGCTCCTGTACAAGTCGGCATGGAACTCGGGGCGCGTCTTGCGCTGGATAAACATGTGGTTGGGAT
>JAAFKN010000445.1:0-13351 GCA_011800035.1 Thermochaetoides dissita | reverse complement strand
GAAGAGGAAGGTGACGAGGATGAGGAAGAGGAGGAGGATGACCTTGCCGTCGCCTTTGAGGTTCTTGACCTGGCGCGTGTGCTGCTCAACAAGAAGCTCGAGGCTCTTCAGGCCGAGCAAGCAACAAAAGAAACGGAAGCCCAGGAGCAAGCAGGCAAGGGCAAGGAAGTGGCCGTTGAGACCACAGAAACCTCCGGCGAGACCCCGGCGTCGGAGCCAGCCACAATTAGGCATATCAAGGAGCGCCTCGCGGATACACACGACCTCCTGGCTGAAATCTCGCTCGAGAATGAGAGGTATGTCAGGATACCGTCGCACTGTCGCCTGAAGGGATCGTAGCACGCCACTCCCTCCCTTTAGTCCTCCCCCAACTTTGCGTCGAAGCCGACTGACATACCCTCCCTTTTTCTCCCCGCACTATCTTGCACAGGTATCATAATGCGATCATCGACTCGCGCGCCTCGCTGAGATACAAGCAAGAGCTCTACCCCTTCGAATCCGAGATCATTGCCGAGGCGCACTTCAAGCTCTCCCTTGCCCTCGAGTTCGCCTCGGTGACCAAGAACCCCGACGACGAAGCCTCTTCTTCCAGCGCAGCCATTCAGAAGCAAGGCTACGACCCTGCACTTCGCGCCGAGGCAGGTACCGAACTCGAGAAGGCCATCGAGAGCACCAAGCTCAAGCTCCAGAACAAGGAGGTCGAGCTGGCGACGTTGCACAACCCGGACGACAATGAGGCCACCCGGCGCCAGATCGCCGATGTGAAGGAAGTGTTGGCTGATATGGAACAGCGCCTGATCGATCTAAAGAAACCCCCGGTCGATCTCAATGCTGCGCTAGGCATCCCTCCTGCTGGCTCATCCTCATCGGTCGCCAAGGTGTCAGAGGACGTGGCTAAGAATGCAACAGACCTCACTGGGTTGGTAAGGAAGAAGAACAAGCGTAAGGCCGAGGAACCGGAAGAAACAGTGGCAGCTGCCGAAGGGGTTGAGGCCAAGAAGCCGAGGGAAGAGGCGAGCTGAGCTTCTTTCGGCGAGCAGGGTTACAAGGGGAGGGTCTTTTTACTTTGGCTTACATGCCTTTATGCAACTTTTCTTTTTACGGATATATGGCTTCTTATGGGCTTTCCTGTGTTTATCTCTCGGTGTCCTGGAGCTGGAACAAGGGTAGTTGGTAGCACCTGGGAGCTTGCTTGGTTGAGAAACAAGACAACAAAATGCTGGTAGTTAGGCAGTTAATTCAGCACGGGCCAAGTAAATGATAACAAAGGGAAAACATGAGCAAATCGGGCGATTGGGGTATTGTATTACGCCAGTAGTCCTTTAGATAATGATATCCTGTGATGTTTCCTCCTCTAACTCCAACTATCACACGCCACCACGCAGTTGGCAAAGCAATTGAGTATGGTTTGGAGCCGATGTCACCACTTGGCGCAACTCAACCTACTCCAGCGAGTTTCTTCGACCCGTGATCCATTATTATAGAAACCAAACTTTCTTGTCGTTAAAGCTGAAAATTTTTCGTCGCACCAGGCGCCAGCGCCCCGGCCTGCGACGAAGAGCCCTGCCCCTGCCCGCGCAAGTGAGCTGATGAGCCTTTGAACAATGACTGCCAAATGTAAGCCTCGCTCAGTAGCAGCTCAATGTCCTTCTCGGTCCAATCGCGCGTGGGTAGTGATTGTAAGAACATCATGATCTCCTGGAAATCCATCTTAACGAGGCGGTCAGACCATTTTACAAGGAACGCGGCGCAAACGTAAAGGTGGAATTCTGAGAAGCCCTGTTCTTCAGCCTGGAGTGTCAAGCGTTGTTAGTTAATGCCAGGCAGTGCAAAAGATCAAGACGAGAGAACCTACCATATATGTGTCCCACATGCGGATCGTGTTTTTGACGCTGATCTCTCGCATCAGCAAACAGTTCATCCAGCGGAAGCTGAATTGAATGAATTCAACGTTCTCCTTCTCGAGATGTCGAGCTAGGCCGGCGTCGATGCGGGCAGTCAGGTCGCGCAGGGCAGCAACCTGCCGCTGGATGCCAGGTTGCGCCACGATATAGTGGTCTTGAATACCATCCAAAAGCTTCGTCAGGCACCAAAATGAGTCAGCTTCGACAGCATCCAGCACTGCCTTAGGCAGCTGGCCCGGGTCCATGCCACTCTCAATATCCGGGTCCGTAATGTACATTCCTAGAAACACCTGCCAGAAGGGCGTCACCAGATCATTGATGCCTTGGACGTAACCGCTGGCCGGATGCCGCACTGCCCACACGTAGAGAATCCGCTCTAGAGATCGCTGTGTCGCTTCATACCCATATAACTCAATATGAGGATTTGTCCGTGGAACATCAATACTAATCTGGTGCCAAATGGCCTCGTCCAGTCCTCTCCCACCCGTTCGCCCAGATGATGCTGCTTGAGGCCCTCCTTTCTCGAAGGCTTGCCGCACACCATCCAAGTACTCCTTTCGCTTTCGCTCTAGGGTCGCCACTCTTCTCTCAGCACTGGTGGGAAGATAGCTGAGCAGGAGCTGCCACGTCATGGCGCGAACTTCTTGGGGAACCCCAGACCACGCCAAGGTTCGCAATTCGGGGAGCGATATTGTAGATGCTTGTAAGAGACGCTTGAACTTGTTGATCCTTGTTATTCGCGAATTGATCTCATCGATCTCCTTCTGAGTGGCATTGGGAGGTATTGTGGGGTAGTTTATGAGATGCAACGCATTTGCAGGATCGCGCAGTATCTCTTTGTACTGTGGTCGGAGGATTTTGCCCTCGCTCTTCTTGGGCATTGGATACATGCAGGCTGGGCGTTCGACCGCAATGTCGGCGCTGTCCGACATTCGCCGTCGCGATTCCTGACCTGAGGGACCATCGTCTCCAAGCCCGTTTTCGGCTGGAGTTCTGCTCTGTTCAGCCATCTTCCTCGTCCTCCGTTTCATATTGGACAGACTCGGTAGCCCAAAATCATCACCATCATCAGATTCGTAGATGTACATGTCTTCGGCATCATCGATGTTCCAGTCGTCGTTCGTGTTGGACAGAAAGTTGATGTACGATTTGAACGGTGGCGAGGAAGCTTTGGAGCTGCTCTTTCGGGCTGGTGAAATAACGGAGTGACGATCTGTCGAGGGAGGAGTCCTGGGGCGAGAGCCAGATCCAGCGATGTTCCTGCTCCCAGTTAGCAGCAGCCATGAAGTGATCCACAGAGAGGGCAGCGAACTTTAGCATGCCAGCATGGGAATAGGCGGCCCCGACCACTAGATTTGAGTCCCGAGCAGTCTTCGAGGCCTGGGGGTCGCGAAGAGGGAGTCGCCAGAAAGGTGAGGGGGAACTGCGGTGGCAAATCAGCAGATGAACGAACTGGACAGAGGGAAGGAGAGAGCATACTCAGACTTGTCTGGGCCATGGCGATGAGCCGTTAGCATCTCAAAGATATAGCCAAAGGCCTGTAACTTAGTGGCACGTACCAACTTGGACCATCTCCTGCTATTGAGGTGTCAGCCAGACCAAAACATCTGGAAAGAGAATGGCTGTCTGCCCATGAGACATGAAGACGTGCCTTGCTTCCCTGAAGAGGGGCCTTCTTGCCGCCGGCGGAAGAAGGAAACATTATGAATTATTATTGATGCGAGCAGCTCAACGGCATGCCTACTGTGAGGGTGCGTTGGCGATGTGTAGTAAAAGAGCACTTTGTTCAGATGATCATCCGGTTGCACTGCGCTGTGCCTGAGGAGGTGGTGTCGTCGGCGGGGCTAGGTAACAGGAAGATTGGTGCTATGGCCGATTGATGTCTTGTCTTCTGGATTGGTTGCAAGATCAGGTCCTTGCCTCAATCTCCTGGCGTCCACGGGTGTCCGGTTGGATGTCTTGTGTGAACGCACTTCGATGTGTCAGTCGGTGGTCTTACGGCACAGAAGGTACTGTGGTCGGACTGGAGTACGGATGAAGCCAGCTGCTTGGCGGCTTTGGGCAACCGACCATGACACTCGGCGCTTCTGTCTGCTGGTGGGTTGGCTGTCGGGCTTCGGCAGGTACCACCGCTTGATGAAAGACAGGTGGACGGGGAGGGGAGGGTGCTCTCTCCCTTGGCTGCAGTGCTTGGCAAAGAACGGCAGGCGGCGCTGCAAGCCCGCCAAGCAGCCTGCCAGCCAAAACTTGCCCCACCCTGTTTGGTGTTTCAAAAGCTTGGCTTCCTAAACAGTGCGCGAATAGGGAGCCTGGAACGCACTGGCCGCGGCGGAAAATGTGCAGCGTGTCAAGGTAGCCAGACCCACTCTTCCTTTCACCGGCAGGCCCTGCGCTGCCTCGACTTTCCGTTCATTACTCCTTAACTCCAGGTCCTGCTCGTCTTGATGGGCAGGTGTAGGTATCTTCGCCGCTGTTTCATCAACCACCGCTTCGCCTTTGTCTACTCGACAGTTTGTTTCGCCATCGCAGGCGAGAGGTGCCCCCAATTTCATTGAAACCATCTACGATCTGATCGTGCAGTCGGGTCTCTTCGGCGTGCCTTTCGAAGCGCAACTAACAGACAACACATCGCCACCATGACGGAACCCGAGAACTTCGATGACGAGCTGTTCGCTGATCTGTAAGCATTATTTAGCGTGTTCTTCTTGAATCTATGTTGACAGCAATATGGTAGTTACAACGACGATGAGCCAGCGAAGCCAGCGGCTGCCGCAGTGACCGATCAGCAGGCCGCTATCCAGTCTATCACTGAGAGCAGCGACAATCGTGCCGCAGACACTCGTCAAAGTCAGAACCTGAATGGAGTTGACAACTCCCAAGAGAACAACGATGAGGACGATGGCGAAGAAGAAGACGATGACGACGACATCGACTTTAACCTTGGCGATGGCCCGTCAACTACAATCACCGCCCGCACCGGTAACGATTACAAAGAGGAGAAACCGGCTCAAGCTGCGCTGCCTGCGCCTGCTGCTCCGTCTAAGGGCCCGAATGCCAAGGAAGATGGGTAAGTCAAGTTCCATTGCTTGATGCTGTAAAGTGTTCCCAGAGCAAACAACCGCCACGCCGAGCTCCCTTCGTGGGAGGCTGCCCATTGATGTCTTTCAGTCGATGAGCATCAGATTGGGTTGGGCAGCATGACGATGTGCGCAGTAGTTGCGGCAGATCTCCGGGAAAGGAGTTTGAGAGTTGGGTCATGAGGATTGAACGGTGTTTGGTTATGTTGCATGGGCGAGGTTGCTTTGGGGACTTCCTCCAAAAGGGCCTTTCTCACGCCTAGGGCATGATGTGGGCAGGTTAGGTGTTGGCAGTCAGGAATATGGAATGACTCTAGGAGCCATGGGAAGAGGAGGACCTGGTCATGGCTTTGAACAACACCGACTTCGATGATCCGCGCCGAATCAACATATATGGGGAGTTGCTCTCCTGTCTTGTTAGCCAGCCGCAGATAATCTTGGAAGGAGTCAGATACCCACAGGCCTTGTTGGAGTCTTCCGGGCTACTCGGGTCCTGGCATCTTAGGACAAGATTTGGCAGCGAATAGCGCAGCATCAAGGAAGAAAAAAAGTCAGCTAGGAAAGCAGCTAGCTTGAGTTAGGCAAAAAGAAGCTCGAGACAGGAACAAGAATCATCAGACTTCGACAACAGCATCGCCATCATCATCATCATTGGCAACCTGCACCTGCGCTGCGCTATTCTTCTCATTAGTGGGAACTGCTGTAGCGTGCTCCATCTGCACCGGATTCAACCACAGGCGGTCTTTTCGCCCGTTGAAAGAGCGTATGCACAGTATGTTCGACAACAATCGCTCTCGACACGCCTTCTCCGCCGACTTTATCGCTACGCCGTCAAGGGCCGTCTGCTATCCGCCGAACGCCAGCTCTCCAGCGCTACTCCCCTCATCTTCCTGTCCCCATCAGTTGCAGGTGGCCATCGCCATTGCCAAGTCTATGTTCCTCAAGACCATGGTTAACATAAGCATTATGGTCCCATACCAAGCAAGCACTATGGTGACCGCCATGGCCATATGGTGGATAAAAGGACAAACCTCATGGCTTCTCTCACCTGGACTTGAACCAGGATGGGGGACGTTGCCTCATCTGTCTGGCCCTTGCTCGCTGCACAAACCCTCTGAGACCATGCCTTGTTCATTTCGTCCATCTAACCAGCCAATACTTGCTCTGGTTCACAAAGCCATTTCTATCGGGATATTTTGCTCTGGGAAGCATGCGCGCTTGTTGACATCGTTGCAATACGTCAACAAAGAATTCTGCCAGTTCCTTTTGTAGCAGTTTATGTTCAAGACCATGAGGCTAACACATCTGCACAACTATAGGAAAATGTTTATTGGTGGCTTGAACTGGGAGACGACAGATGGTAGGCACCACATTTGATAACGTCCTCTCCAAAACAATCACTAACGCACCATAGAGTCTTTGAGGAACTATTTCTCTCAGTTTGGCGAGGTCGTGGAGTGTACCGTCATGAGGGATAGTGCCACTGGTCGCTCTCGTGGCTTCGGCTTCCTGACATTCAAGGACCCCAAGGTGGTCAACATTGTTATGGTAAAAGAACATTATCTTGACGGCAAGATTGTGAGTTATGCCCAACACATGTCTCCACTGTTTGCCATGCTAACGCTGTGTGTTATAGATCGACCCGAAGAGAGCCATCCCTCGCGACGAACAAGAGAAGACATCCAAGATCTTTGTCGGCGGCGTCAGTCCGGAAACGACAGATCATGAGTTCCGCGAGTATTTCTCTCAGTTTGGTCGAGTTGTCGACGCTACCCTTATGATGGACAAGGACACTGGCCGTCCGCGCGGCTTCGGCTTCGTTACTTTTGAAAGCGAGGCTGGTGTCGAGGCCTGTCTCAACGCGAAGCTCGAGCTTCACGGGAAGTCGATCGAAGTGAAGAAGGCTCAGCCCCGTGGCAATTTGCGCGACGATGAAGACGCACGTCGCGGCAAGTTTGGCCGCAAAGGTCAGGGCATTGGCGGTATTGATGACGCTTCGAACGCAGGCATGGGCGGTATGGCAGGCATGGGCACCGCAGCCGGCATGACGCCACAGCTCATGGCGCAGTATTTTGCCCGTATGCAGCAGGCTTTCGCGATTATGCAACAGCAGATGATGATGAACCGAAATATGAATCCAGCCATGATGCAGTGGATGCAGATGCAACAGATGATGGCCGCCCAAGCAGGCCGTGGCGGTCCAGGAATGAACCCCATGATGGGTGGCATGAATCCTGCCATGATGCAGCAAATGCAACAAATAATGAATCAGCAGGCCGGTGGTCCTGGTCCAATGGCCCAGCAAGGCGGTCCTGGCGGCCCTGGTGGTCCTGGTGGCAGCGGTCCCAACACCGGCGGTGCCAACCAAAATCAACCTCAGGGTCCTTCTGGTCCTGGTGGTTCCAGCAGTGGCGGCCCCAATCGTCCTGGCGGCTACAACGGCTACGATCAACAGCAGCAATACGATCAACAGCAACCGTCACAGCAGCAGCAAGGTCCTCCCCCTCGTCGTGGTGGGGTTCGTGACATGCACGGGGGCTACAACCAAGGTTACGGCCCTATGGGTCCTGGCGGCCCTACCAGCTGGGAGGGCATGTACGACGATGTCCCTCAGCCGGTTATGAATCAGCCTTCCGGTCCTGCCGGTGGTGGCTATGGCCGCGGTGGTGGTTTCCACCACAAGGGCAACCGTGGCCATCACCAGATGAGCGGTCCTCCGTTGATGGGCCCTGTCGACCCGAACAATGCGCCTCCAGCAAATGCCCCCACGGGCCCAAAGAACGCTGGCAAGCCTGGCGCGAACTATCGCGGAGGTGGTCGGGGTGGGAACCGTGGGTTCCATCCTTATGCCAGAAACTAGAAGGATCTTGTCTGTGGAAGGGGCCTTCATTGATGATGAAAGAAATGGACTCGCTGTTTCTCCTTTCTTCTCCCCAGTAATGGTTTTGGGGGATTTGGAAACCAATGTGAGAAACATTTTGCTTCTCTTTCATATCAACTTTGTTGGTTTCTGCCTCTAAACCTCTCTGTTTGTCAAGCCAGGATGACGGACGATGTGGGAGTCTGTCAAGATTGAGCTTGGTATCTGCTTGTTCTTTCCTCTCTTCTGAAATCCTGGTTTCGACCAGCCTAGTCTTGCTAGGCTCACTGACACCTCTTTTCCCTCTCGGGTTTCATTAAAAGGGACGTACGGACTTGGTTCATGCTTTGGCTGGCTTATGGGGATTTCGTTCGCAAAGATAGCCTTTTATGGCTGGTACAGGACAAGTGGGCATCGCTGCTTTCGATGTCACAGAGCAGGGAGAGGTTATCTTTTCATGGCGTCGTTTGCAAGGCTAGCGGGTTAACAAGACTGGACACTGGCGACCTTAAGAGCTTTCGGAGAAGGGTTACCGATACACAGAAATGGAAAACGGGAATACTGCTACGATGGCCCATCGTTGTTTAGGCATGTAATGATATAACCGTTTAATCATCGTTGTTTCCTGGCCTTAATGGATCGCTTGTTTGATAGGTAGAAAGTGATATGCTCTGGATGCAATCACTGCAATGCTGATCAAGACCTCGAGGCATGTGTCTCATACCCCCCGACAGGAACATCAAAAGCAACAGAGGCGACCGGAATAAATAAGCAAAAGGAAAACCAAGCGTTCCTAGTTGCGTTGAAAAAGGCCGATTAATAAGAAAAAGTTGAAAAAAAAAGGGAAGGGATTGACTGGAGCGCGATTCGAACGCGCGCCTCTTTCGAGAGTAGAACACCACCCCGCCTAAGGCAGGGGAAGAAATGTGAATTTCTTGAGTCTACCGCCTTAGACCGCTCGGCCATCCAGCCAATTGTACGATTGTTGGAAGAAATCTTTGGGAAGCAGGGTTCACAAACGGATGTGCAAAGTGGAGCGGTAAGGAGGGGCAGGGTTGGGGTTGAGCATGGCCTTGTCCTTTTCTCCTATTCTTTCATGCATTGCTCTACCACCAATATATGCCATCAACACAATCGGTTTTGCGAGATATATTTGAATGCTCTTTATCTAATTCTATATCATACATGTACGTATTCCCACTTTCATCGTACGTGCTGACGCAGGGACTTGATAGTTGTGTTGGTTTTGAGTAAGTCCTGGTTATGGTGCGTTGAACGGCTTGTGGATGATAAATTTTCAACTATGGACAAAGTGATCGCTTGTTGTTTGTGGGGTTAGGGAAATCGCAGTTATAGGTTGGTGAGACGGCTTGTTTCCCTGTACAAAAGCCTCGCATTGCCTAAATTTGTCTTGGTGCCATTGTCTTATATAAGAAGTTATTCATCATCTTTCTGAAGCTTCTGGTGCGAAATGGGACCCCATAATCTGAGCTACTCCTCCCTGCCTCTTGGTCTCCCATATCTTGACATACGCTGTTGAATAGATAATACACTATTTGAAGAAAAACTCCTATCTGAGTACTGTCACAGGAAGGGAAATATGTTGTGTGTGATGACGTGGAAAGTAAATGAGTGTAAGGAAGGGGTATACAATTCAACACCAAAGCTAACCCATAAAACTGTTAAAACAAGATCAAGAATGAGATGATGGGTTGTGGAAACAGACTGGCCGTAACATCTGGATCAGTGAGAGACGATATCGTTTCAGATGAGCCACGAGCGCCATTACATGAGCCATACCATAAAATGCTCAAACAAATATATGCCATCCAAGAAAGTGAATATTCGAGAATCAGTTAAAATCATGTTCTTTACCGGTCCGGTTTAAACACGGTAGCCGGTAGGTAGATTGGCTTCTCTTCTTCCGGCAGCCTTTTATCTTTTGCGGGAGGGTGTGGGGGAACCGGCTGTTGGTGAAGCGGGGGAGGAGTGCCACATTTGAGCGACGCGAATGAGGGCTTCTCCTCAAGCTTCGAAATCGGCAGTGGCTTCCTGGCGGGTGAGCCCGTCACCATGTCGCAACTACGATTCCGAGATGGCGGACGCGGCAGGGAGTTTGATGGCGGGGGATAGGGTGGTCGCTGTTGCTGCTGCTGTTGGTGCTGTTGTTGCAGGCATGACAGTTCTGGCTGTTCAACCTTCGACTTGATCGCTGCCGATGTAGAGGGAGATTCTGGTCTAGCATCGCTGTTATTACTTGTGCTGTTGCTGCAATTGCTGCTGTTACAGGCCATATTGGTGATGGTGTGCTCGACATCTGCCAGCAGCGCGTAAACATCTGTATCAGCGTATACACGGATGGTCTCTGCGCGGCGCAGACGTGGCTTCTTTTCTCCATCATTACTCTCAGCCTCATCGATTTTGTTCTCATCGCCCTCGATGATATCCGGGTCTTCAAACAGGGGCTGCTCAATGATAGTGGATGGAACGTGGGCTCCGCCAGCAGCCCGCTGAGGTGGCGGCGAAGGCGAAGGGGTAGGATGACTGAAAGTTGTCTTGACCGGGCTGCGCGGCGGGGTCACCGAGATGTTGTTGGCCGCATTGAGCGGGCGGACACCGATGGCAAGCTGCAGGGTCTCACTGAGGTTGACAACGCCATTGCCGTTAGGTACAGAGAGTGTGACAGCAGCAGCAACGTGTTCCAGAAGCTTTTGACGCACACGGGTACGACGGTTCTCAGCCTGCTCAAGCTTGGTAACCCAGTCGTCAATGGAACTATCCAACTCAGCCAGGGCTTCCTCTTGCTTCAGAATGGACTCGACGCTGAACTTCGCAGTGCGTGGAGACCGGAGATACTGGCAAATACGCGTGTGCAAGTTGCGTCTGCCAGCACGAAGTGATGTATACGTGCGACGCAGATATTCACAACGCTCATCCAGTTGACGGAGTTCTCGAGACAGGCTGTCAACGTCCTCCTTCCTAAGAACCTCAAACCGCCCTGCCTGCTGAAGAGCCTGTTTTTGCAGAACGGAAACTTCCTGGGGGCTCAGCATATTCACTGCATCAACTGCCTTCCAGCCCTTCGGAAGCACTTCAAAGACTCGCCTTTCAGAGCTTTTGCTTCTCTTTGAGCCAGACCGCTTCATCGAGGCGCAGCCAACAGTTTCGGCCCGTTTCCGCGGCCGCCCCCTTTCCATTATGCTCGCCGACTCTGACTGAATCCTTCTATGCCCAGGACAAGCTGTCGCATTGTCATTGGTCTCCATGCTGGTTGTGGTAGTAGGCAACTCTGGGGTCGTTTCGGTTTTCTGTGTGCCCCCAAGGCCACAGCTTGTAGGCGGGTCCCAAGGCTTTGGTGATGCTCTGGCCTCAACTGGAGCGGACATAGGGGTCGGCAGAGTCGAGGTAGTAGTGCTTGCAGAGGTAGTTGTAGTCGCAGCTGACTTCGGTGTAATGGTTGAAGAAAAGGGTGTGAACGGTGTCCTCGCCCGAGGGGAGTCGTCGGTCTTGGCCGAACGGAGTGGAGTGTCAACAGAGGTGCTTCCAGATCTGAGTCGATTGAGCGACATCTGCCTCGTCAAGCAGGGAACGGCCGAGGTGTTGTTTGGAATCACGAGTGGAGTCAGATTCTTGGGCGACATTGGCCGCCGACCTTCATTTGACGGTTTTTGCAACTCCTCATGACTCCGTGAAGCTGGCTTGAGCTCGGGCTTTTCATCCGAAGCTAGGACACTACCACACGTTTGACCGTTCGTAGCATGAAATGCCCTCCATGAGTTTCCAGGAGCGCTGATAGACCGCTCGTGGATAGGGTGATGGCCGGGGATAGTAGCTGGCTACTGTCAGTATCCAAATCACAATTCCAAGATATACATCGTAGACACATACGAGAATCCATGGCAATTTCATGAACCGTTGTCATCGGGCCGAGCTCTGGGACGCTGATTTTTCGCCGGCGTACGAGGTTGTTCTCTTTGATTCGTATCCTGAGGCCTGAAGCAGTGTTTGTGCCATCACCGTTCTGACCCATGGCCAGAGCGAACGCTTGCTCAGGGTCTAAAGCCTTCCCTGGAGCAACGTTGGTGGGCTTGCTAACGGGGAAGAGCTGGTATTTTCTCTCTGTCTGTTGTTGTTGTTGCTGTTGCTGTTGTTGCTGCTGTTGCTGTTGTTGCTGCTGCTGCATCCTCCAGGAGAAAGGCTTCTCTCCCGCCGGGGATGCTCTGCCTAGCTGAAAAGAAGAGTAAGTTTATGGAAACATGTAAGTAAGCACAGTGTCATTGCGTACCGACTCATTGCAGAAAGCTTCTTCTTGCTCAGCGGCGACCTTCGCTATATAGTTTAAGGTGGGCGAAAGGTCTTCCTGATCCAGATCCAACATGCAACTGACAATGTGGGCCATTGAGGTGAACTCGAGAGCTGGCTGAGGCTGGTCAGTGTAAGAGGTTGATGGTCACACACACTAGCCCAGAGGTTGAATTGCACTGGAGCTACTTTCTGAGGCCCGAAAGACGGATCAATGACCCCTTCCGTATCAGCACTTCAGAGCGGCTGATATGGAGGATAGGAGGCGAGTGTATATATGTGAATCCGGGGAAGAATGTTTGATCCAAGCTACTAGGTGGGAGCCCTGTATGCTTCTTCTGCTGGCAGGCCAGGCGGAGGTGGATTCAGCGATTCGTCATTAAGCCCTACTATCAGAATGACACCATGAGAGAGCTCACGAAGACGGGCCTCCGTGGGGGAGCGGAGGATCTCGTAGGGCTATGTATTTGCTGGATATCTCATAAGCAAGGAGTACGATGCCCAGGCAGGCGGTAGCCCCTGGCTCTCAACTCCCTTGTTGCTGCTGAGGACCTCCTTGGGCACCGAGGCAAGGATAGCAGCCCAGGTTCTGAGACAGGAAATTCCTTCTTTTGTTCGCGACGATGCTACCTGCACCCCGGCAGCAGCAGTGGGGGATACGCCATGGCCATCTCGGCGTGACGATGAGGGCGAGGCGAGAGAGGGGTTCGACACATACTGGGACAGAACGGGAAAGGTGAGAAGCAGCTGCAGAAGGGGACACAGTGAAACGGTTCTGGACCATGCCGTGACTGGCAGAGAGACCCTTGTCGGATCTGTTCGGTGCCGTACCAGGAACACTGGCCTTGGGCCTTGGGCTGGGGCTGGGCATGCATGCACCATCCTGGTAACGCCCGTGCTAGGTCACCGGGATCCGCTGCAGGGATGTCCGCCACACCCATTTTTGCTGTTCGCATCAACCCAAAGGCTGAAGGCTTGTGTGCTCGCCTTGAGACTCGCCCGAGCTCACTGCAAACCAATGACGGAACTCTAGAGATAGCTGAAGGCATCGTGATGCAGCACTATCGCCGGTGATACACGGCATATGCGTATGTGCCCTGTTGCAAGAGCGGCACGGAGGCCTGCAATAGGTATGCTGTACATATGTGCGCAAATAACGTGGTTGATAAGCGAATGTCACAGACAAGCGAATGTCACATGGAATCGCC
>JAAFKN010000444.1:0-13357 GCA_011800035.1 Thermochaetoides dissita | reverse complement strand
CTGTGGAGGGTGAATGGGATGACCGCAAGTTCGGATGGACCATTGTGGTGCGTCTGCATCCGCTCAGGTTGGCCCATTCCGGCAATGCCGGCATATTGTCTCCACGCATGGAAATGAAAAAGAACCTTGAGAGAACTTCCATTGGCATCGGCATTGACGCAAAATCAGAACAACTCCTCAACGACCTCCCGGGACTGTCGAGGAACAATATCATATGATAGCCTTACTGGTCCTTTTATCACCTCTGGCTGTCTTATTGAGTCGGCTTACCAACCCACCCCTGGCTCGAGTTTTCCTCCTCCATCCTTTTTTTGTCAACACCATCATTCCCAAGCTGTCTGGGACTACTGAGGGTCTATCATCAACCCCATGAGAGCTGTCCATCATAGACAAGCAGTAAAAAAATGTTCTGTTGATCTCTATTTCATATCCAAGACTGAAAAGAGTGCCACACGGAGACTTGTTTTGGTACTTTTGTGGCCTTGTTCTCTGGCAACCCCCTGCGAACCTGCATGCCATGGATCATCATCCATCACCCTCCACCTTAACCTTGCACAATGTCGGTGTCCCCTCCTCCCCTGTACAGCCTTCTCTTGCTCTCTCGGGCATTGCGGAGGTATCCACTCGTCCAGAGAGAACTTTTTTCTCCTCAATGGGGCTTGCGAGAAGTCATGACCCTTCCACTCTTTTGTGTTTGGTGTTCTTTTTACTTCGTTCGTCCCGGTCTGGTCGTTCGGTCTGCTTCTGTTGTGATGTGTTTGGTGTTTCTCATCCAAAAAGGGACCGGTTACTTCTTTGATCTCATTGCTCTGGAATAGACTAGTCGTTTGCAACCACAACTTCTGCTGTTACACCTCACATTCCCTCAAACCCCTCCTTTCACCATCCAAACCAGCATAACCAAGGGCCCACAGAACGACAGAAACAGCAGGGCCGATGAAGGCCAGGGACTTCTGGCCATCCTCTGGGGGCGACTCTTCGTCGTTAACCACTGTCGGCGATGTCGTCATCCAAGATGCTCATGGCATGGTCGTTGAGAAGACCAAAAGCCAGGGCGGCCACTCGGTCGCTGCCCATTCAGCCCAGCAGGGCGAGCTTCAGCGCCAGTTGTCTGGGCGACACCTGAACTTCATTGCCATTGGCGGAACTATCGGCACGGGTTTCTTCCTGGGCATGGGCAGCGCGTTGGTCAAGGCTGGGCCTGGCGGTTGCCTGATCTCATACGTCTTTGTTGGCACCATTCTGTGGTCTGTCATGGTGTGTTTGGGAGAATTGGCTACATATATCCCAACTGCTGGCGCATTTTCGGCATATGCGACACGCTTTGTCGATACCAGCCTTGGGTTTGCGGTTGGGTGGCTGTATTGGTTTGGCTGTGAGTATTGGCTAGCCCGTATTCTTTTCTCTACTTCCTCTGTTAGCGTTTCTAGGGCTGACACTTGGCTCAGGGGCCACCACCTATGCCCTTTCCCTCACGGCAGCTGGCCTCATAATCCAGTACTGGAACAAAGACTTCAATATTGGTATCCTGATCGCCATCTTCTGGGCCGTATTTACTCTAGTCAACTATCTTCCCGTCGGCATTTACGGCGAGCTCGAGATGTGGCTGTCCAGTCTGAAGGTTATCACTATCGTCGGCTTCATCATCTTTGGCATCTGCGTTGCCGCCGGCGTCGGTGATGAAGGTACACTTGGCTTCAAGTTCTGGCACGGCCCGGGTGCCTTCAACTCCTACATGGTCCCTGGCGCCGTCGGTAAGTTCGTCGGGTTCTGGGCGGTCATGATCCAGGCTTCGGTGGCATATCAGGGAGCCGAGCTGGTCGGTGTGGGCGCCGGCGAGGCACGCGATCCACGCAAGACGGTCCCCAGCGCAATCCGGGCCACATTCTGGGGCATCATGGGCTTGTTCGTCTCGACCATGTTCTTGATCACGATGCTTGTCCCGTCCAACGACCCCAACCTGCTCAACGACTCGTCTGATGCGTCGGCCTCGCCGCTGGTCATTGCTGCCCAGCGAGCGGGTGTCCGCGTCTTGCCGCATATCATCAATGCCGTGCTGCTCACTGCCGTTCTGTCGGCAGCTAATTCCAATGTTTACTCGGGCAGTCGCATCTTGCTGGCACTGGCGGAAGAAGGCCAAGCTCCGGCGTTCCTGAAGAAAACTGACCGCAGGGGTATTCCGTATTTTGCTGTCGCCGTGACCGCAGCGTTCGGACTACTCGGTTTTCTCAACCTGTCGTCTGGCGGCGGACAGGTGTTCGACTGGCTCCTCAACATCAGCGGCGTGGCTGGGCTGACAACTTGGGCGAGCACCTGTCTGTCTCATCTATACTTCACGCGCGCATTGAAGGCACAAGGCATTCCGCGTTCTGAGTTGCCATATGTCTCCAAATTCCAGCCATACACGGCGATTTATGGCCTGTTTTCCACTGTGCTCATCACTCTCACACAGGGCTTCACTGCCTTTATCGATTGGAACGTTAGCGACTTCTTCGCCGCGTATATCAGCGTTATTCTCTTCGTGGTACTGTGGCTTGGGCATAAGCTGTGGTATCGAGAGCCATTTGTCGATCCGGCGAAGGCCGACCTTGTACGGGGTCGCTATGATTCAAACGGAGAACGCTCGCCTGCTGATGGCGGTGTGTAACGAGGAAGCGATGGATATCCGTCTGCGCAATGGCTGTTGCTCAAACTCAGACAGAGACAGGATTTTTGTACGATGACGATGATGGTGCCGTTGGAGTTCGGCGTTGGCAGGCTCATAATGTGGTTGGATCCGGATACATGGCAGGATTCGGGTGTACGAGATTTCAGTTGGCACCGCATGCTTGCCCAGCAAGAACAGAAATGCTTGAGTAGGCATAAACATACTTGTTGATGTTATTGCAAGGAGACATGCTTTTAAACTTTCGTGAAATTTACGATACCTCATACAGAAAACCTTGAAAATCGGATCCATTCACCCGATGGGTTCAAAGTCCTGCGAAAAAACGAGAATCGACAATCTTAAGACGTTCGGTTAAGTCCACTCAACAGGCCCAACAGCGCAAAAGAAGTCTGGTGACCTGACATCGCATCGATCAGGCCCGCTCAGAGAACCATATTCCAGCTGACCTTCTTGCCCCTCATCATAGCCAGCACGCCGACAGGGAGGAACTGTTTGTCGACCAGACTCAGCCCACCGAACTGTTGGAACAGTTCTTCAGAATAGAGCTGCAGGAACCACTTCTTCTCCGCGTCCAAAGTCCATTTGCCACCATTGCGCAACGAGAGGAGGGCGTCTTGAACATCCTTGCTCAGGGTGATCTCCTCGACAACAGGCACTGACACAAGCCGATCGTAGAGCCGGCAAAAGCGCCTGTCCTGCCGCTCGCGATAGCGACTGAACTCCTCGAGGGAGAAGAATGTGTGCAGCTGGTCCTCTGGAATGGCTGTCTGCGTCTGCAGTTCATCTCCCGGGTAGATGATCTGCAGCCGGCGGAGGAGTACTTTATTATCGTTTGCTCGGAGGTTCTCAAAGTCCTTCCTGAATTTCAAGTACTGGTCGCGCTCCTCTTGGAGATATTCGTGGATGAGCTCCTCGGGGGTCTTATCAACCTCGTTCCGGACTAGGAACAAGTTTACGAACGGGTTACGGAGTCCCAACCCTCCCAGGGCTTCAGGAAGGAAAATGAAAGAGTCCGGAAGATCGGAAACACCAAAGCGGTCTTGAATCATGTGTTTAACTGGGATATGGCTAGTTTAGTGAAGCTGCTCTTAGTGAAGTAGGGGGTCAGATTAGGAGAAAAACATACCATATTCGACTACACTGCCATCCTTCCCATCGGACTGAGGGAACAGCCTCTTCAGCATGTTCGTGTAGGTGTTCAGCACCTCAGTGATATGTTCGCGACCAAAGCATTCGGCAGGCTCGCCAAACGTGTGGCTAAAGAAGCGCCCAATACAACTGTTCCAAGTCTGAACCCATGCGAGCACGCTCTTGGACTCAGCCAGCTGCTTCTTGAGCTGATCCACATGAGCCTGCACGAGCTTCTGATTGATCGTCCATTTGCCGGTCTCTGGGTCAAGAGTCAGGAAACCAATGCTGACAGGACCATCAGGCAGGGCCTGAGCAATCTGGGGCTCCTTCTTTCCGGCGCCCGGCAGATAGACAGATCCGGTTTTGCTCTTGTTGAAGTCGAGACCGAACACCTTGGCAAATGACTGCACACAAGTCCAAGCTTTGCAGGCGCTCTTGGGCTCGCCAAAGAGCCAGATATCGTCATGAAGACGATACAAGAAAATGCCTGTCTCGCGATGGACAGCCAAGTCCATAAAGAAGAGAACCAGCTCGCCGGTGAACTTTTCGGACGAGTGAGCCATAGGGACGCCTCTCTGGCGGATGCGGGGACCCTTCTGCGGACGGTCATCGGATGCCTTGTCGAGGTTGAGAGGAGCAGCGAGGTACTTCTTGAAGAAGTTGATCCAGTCCTCGCCGAAGCCGACATACCGCATGACAGCATAGACGGTGCTATGCGGCAAGGCAGTCGCATACCTAAGCAGATATTGTCAGTAACATTGTCGAGGAGTGATGGAGGAAGAAGGAGCAAACCATTGGAGATCAGTCTGGACAATAGCCACACCGCCGCCAGGCTGGGAACGGGTATCGTGTGTCACGCCGCGCAGCCGGTGAACGAGTAACTCGGTAGTGAGCCTACGCAAGAGTTGCTGCTTGATGCCAGAGCGTTTTTGAGGTGAAGACAACAACTTGTTGATGCCTTCGGCGTCCAGACTCCGATCATCGTCAGAATCGTCGTCGTACCTGTGATCACCGTCGAAGAGCGAGGTCTCGGTGGCAGGGAGCTGCGAGAGGAAGAACTTTTCAAAGTACTCATCATGGCGGCGTTGCTCAATATTATTCGACGAGCTATGTACACCACCGAGATAGTAACGGCGGCGTTCGAGCTCTGCTGGGGAGGGCACCATGTGGCCGTCATGGTTCCTGGAGTAGATAGCCGTCATGAAAGACTTGAGGGCAGGCTTGAGCAGGTTGCAGAGCCTGATGCCGATGTACTGGACGAAGAGCATCTGCAAGATATCGTCATCAGCCCAGATGCGATACTTGCCATTCAGGCCGCGGCGAGGCATGACACGGATGCCCTCTTCACCAGCATCCCAGTGCCATTCCTTCAGGTCGGAGAAGCGCATATTCAGAACATCTGCAATCTCGGACTTGGCGACATCGCTGTCGAGGAAGTCACGCAAGATAGCCTGCTTCTCATCGCTCAGGATATCCTCTGTCAAAAGGCCCTTGATGCAGCTCGTAAGTGATTCAAGGGTGAAGGGGGCCTTCTCGGCCATGAAATTCTCGCTGGCTTTGGAGATAGTCTTGCGCAGCTTCGCGAGTTCCTTCTGGCTCTCTTCATCCGGAAACAGGCGATCGAGGAAGCCACGGATTTCGGCCTCATTCGTTTCGAACGGCTCAAAGACGACTGCCTCGAACTTGTCAACCAGTTCGCTGAGGCGTTGGCGCTGCCGTTCAATTAGCTCGAAGGAGTCATCGTCATCGCCAACAGAAGCAGGTAGGGGCTCAGACACGGGCTGGTCCATCCACTCTAGAAGGGGGGTCAGCCTCTGATTATCCATGCAATGACACAAGTGAAAACATAGAGATGCAAAGTGCCAAGTTCATCGCATACCGGTCAGGAGACGCGAATAAAGATGGGCCATATCCAGCTTGCGGCTCTGGATGTCAAGCTTGGAGCGCAGCTGCTGGCTGAAGCTGACGAGCTTCGATTCCGGAATTGAGGCATCATACTGGGACTGGTCCAGCCAGCGTTGGATATTGGAGAGACTATCATCCTTGGCAGCCGGTGGGTAGAGCTCCTCGACGGCAGTAAGAAGACAGGTGAGGCGATTCTGCTCGGTGGCAGCAACGTCGGCCTGCGCAAGATACTCGCGCTTTCTGGACTCATATGACTTGCGGAGAGTCTCCAGCTCACGGATCTTGCTGAGCGTGATGCTCTGGAGAGTTTTGTTCAATACAGACGTAGGGGACGCCATGGTGGATGGGATAAGTGAGCAGTGCTTGGAGGAAGATAGGCGAGTCTATATCTGGGTGTTGTGTGAGTGTTGAAGAGGAGCTTGATGGTCAATGGTTCAAAATTGAGGACATCTCAACTTTATATACCTTGCAGACTCGCTCATCTTGCAGCAACACCAGCTGCCTAACTCGTGTAATCCAGAAGTGGAGGCACAAGTCGGTCAGCAAGGATGAAGCTTCAGCCAACCCTGGAGGTCAAGGGCTTACGCCGCAGCTGGGGCTGACGATCAGCCGTATGACACGATATACAACCGCGGGACAGACTCTTGGAGCGAACCAAGACCATCATTCATTCATAACTCCGCATCGTGGCGCGGTGATGGTAGCCAAAGACGAGTCATGGCTGATTTTTGGTGCTGAGTGCTGTCAGGCTGCTTGCCTGGACGTGAAGGCAGTACTGGCGCCTTCAACCATGTATGGCTCCATTGACTTAAGGCTGTAAAACGGAATATCTTGGCAACGGGCATAGGTGCCTGAGATGCCCGCGGTGGTTGCTGGATCTGTGCTGCAAGGTATGTTGAAGAAGTTGATGGGAGGTCTTGGCCTGAAGGCAGCAGCGGGTGGGGCAGGCAAGAAGCACCATACACAGCTTGACGTACAATCGGCCTCCGAGTTCTCTGGCAACAGCCCCGAGAGCATGCATACACTACAATCCGGCAGCGTTAGGGATCGCTGCGTTCATGCGGATGGCCGACTGGCGCCCTGCAGCGTACACCGTTAAAACCACAGGTCTTGTTGCTGAAGAGAACTTGCGAAGCAGCAAGGGATGGATAAAGTATTAGGGGAGATTTTGTGACCTGCAGATGACTGAGCCTTCTGGATACGTTCTGTGTAATACGGGCCCATGATATGCTTAAGTAATCTAAGTAATCCACACCTGCTTAGGTAAGTAATCTTCACAACAGCTCTTCTCCGATCGGCCCGCGCTGCCAAGATCCGGGGACGGGCCAAGAGCTCGGCTCCGATAACGGCTCCTAATCCCAGATCAGCAGAGCTGGCATCGCAAGTGCGTTGCGCTGCGGGCCAATGCAGGGCCCGATTCTCGGGATGAGGGGCTCCGCTTGCCTTTATTAGCTGGAAGCAGAGGCAGGTACCCTCCAATTTACCCCGCCGAACTGGGACCGGTGTTAAGTGGACCACTGGTCAATGGTGGGCAGTTCGAAGAGTCATTCATTGCAGTCAAAACCAAAAAGTTCCAACATCCGTTGGCATCACCACCACCGCCGCCGTCAACACAGCACTACAGCTCCCTCCGGCGCAGTGCATGCTGGCCAATTGCGCCGCCAGGCACTCCCCGATCCCCTGATCCCCATCACGCCTCAACCATGGCAACGGCAAACGTCGCCGGTGCCGGCAGCTCGGGCTCTGAGCCCACGCGCATCGCCATCCTGGGCAAGGAGGACATCATCGTCGACCACGGCATTTGGCTCAACTTCGTGGCTCACGACCTGCTGCAGACCCTGCCGTCCTCGACATACGTGCTGATCACCGACACCAACCTCTATACCACATATGTGCCGCCCTTCCAGGCCGTCTTCGAGGCTGCGGCCCCTCGCGATGTGCGTCTGCTCACCTACGCCATCCCGCCCGGCGAGTACTCCAAGAGCCGCGAGACCAAGGCCGAGATCGAGGACTGGATGCTGTCGCATGCCTGCACGCGCGACACTGTCATCATTGCCCTCGGCGGCGGCGTCATCGGCGACATGATCGGCTATGTGGCGGCTACATTCATGCGCGGCGTGCGCTTCGTCCAGGTGCCCACGACCCTGCTCGCCATGGTCGACTCGTCCATCGGCGGCAAGACGGCCATTGATACGCCCATGGGCAAGAACCTGATCGGAGCCTTCTGGCAGCCGCGCCGCATCTACATCGACCTTGCCTTCCTCGAGACCCTGCCCGTGCGCGAGTTTATCAACGGTATGGCCGAGGTCATCAAGACCGCTGCCATCTGGAACGAGACCGAGTTCACTGCGCTCGAGGAGAACGCCGCTGCCATCCTCGAGGCCGTGCGCTCCAAGGCCTCGTCGCCGGCCGCCCGCCTGGCCCCGATTCGTCACATCCTCAAGCGTATTGTACTGGGTTCGGCACGCGTCAAGGCCGAGGTTGTGTCGGCCGATGAGCGCGAGGGCGGCCTGCGCAACCTGTTGAACTTTGGCCACTCCATCGGTCACGCCTACGAGGCCATTCTGGCTCCCCAGGTCCTGCATGGCGAGTGCGTCGCCATCGGCATGGTCAAGGAGGCCGAGCTGGCTCGCTACTTGGGCGTCCTGCGTCCCAGTGCCGTCGCTCGCCTGACGAAGCTCATTGCCAGCTACGGCCTGCCGACCTCGGTCCACGACAAGCGCATCGCAAAGCTCTCTGCCGGCAAGGAGTGCCCCGTCGATGTGCTCCTGCAGAAGATGGCCGTCGACAAGAAGAACGAGGGCCGCAAGAAGAAGATCGTGCTGTTATCTGCCATCGGCAAGACCTACGAGAAGAAGGCCACAGTCGTCGACGACCGTGCCATCCGCTTGGTGTTCTCGCCTTCGGTCCGTGTAACCCCCGGCGTGCCCAAGGGCCTTTCTGTCACTGTGACCCCTCCGGGTTCCAAGAGCATCTCGAATCGGGCGCTTGTCCTGGCTGCCCTTGGCGAGGGCACTACCCGCATCCACGGCCTGCTGCACTCGGATGATGTGCAGTACATGCTGGCTGCCATTGAGCAGCTCCACGGCGCCGACTTCTCCTGGGAGGACGCCGGAGAGGTCCTCGTCGTTACTGGCAAGGGCGGCAAGCTGCAGGCCAGCAAAGAGCCTCTGTACCTGGGCAACGCGGGTACTGCTTCGCGTTTCCTTACCTCAGTTGTCGCCCTCTGCGCTCCGTCTGCGGTCTCGTCGACCGTTCTGACGGGCAACGCTCGAATGAAGGTGCGCCCCATCGGCGCCCTTGTCGACGCGCTTCGTGCCAATGGCGTCGGCGTCAAGTACCTCGAGAAGGAGAAAAGTCTGCCTGTCGAGGTTGATGCTGCGGGTGGCTTTGCGGGCGGCGTCATCGAGCTGGCTGCCACTGTCTCTTCGCAGTATGTCTCGTCCATCCTGATGGCTGCTCCCTACGCCCATCAGCCCGTCACTCTTCGTCTTGTTGGCGGCAAGCCAATCTCCCAGCCCTACATCGACATGACCATCGCCATGATGGCCTCCTTCGGCATTCAGGTCGAAAGATCGGCCGAAGATCCGAACACCTACCTGATCCCCAAGGGCGTGTACAAGAACCCTCCCGAATATGTGGTCGAGAGCGATGCCAGCTCGGCAACCTACCCCCTTGCCGTTGCTGCCATCACTGGCACCAGCTGCACGATCCCCAACATCGGATCCGAATCGCTCCAGGGCGACGCTCGCTTCGCCGTCGAGGTCCTGCGTCCCATGGGCTGCACTGTAGAACAAACAGCGACATCCACGACCGTCACTGGTCCCCCGATTGGCACGCTCAAGGCCATCCCCCATGTCGACATGGAGCCCATGACGGATGCCTTCTTGACCGCTGCGGTGCTTGCTGCTGTGGCCGACGGCACTACTCAAATCACGGGTATCGCCAACCAGCGCGTCAAGGAGTGCAATCGCATCGCTGCCATGAAGGACCAGCTGGCCAAGTTTGGCGTTCAGTGCAACGAGCTCGAGGACGGCATCGAGGTCATCGGCAAGCCGTACCAAGAACTCCGGAATCCTGTCGAGGGCATCTACTGCTACGATGATCACCGTGTTGCCATGAGCCATAGCGTGCTGTCCACCATCTCGCCCCATCCTGTGCTTATTCTCGAGCGTGAGTGCACGGCCAAGACCTGGCCTGGTTGGTGGGATATCCTGTCGCAGTTCTTCAAAGTCCAGCTGGATGGTGAAGAGGATCCAACGAAGCACACAACGCAGTCGACACAACAGGTCCGCAAGGGAACCGACCGGTCCATCTTTATTGTCGGAATGCGTGGTGCGGGCAAGTCTACCGCTGGCCGTTGGATGTCCGAGCTTCTCAAGCGGCCTCTCATTGACCTGGATGTCGAGCTCGAGAGGAGAGAAGGCATGACCATTCCCGAAATCATCCGCGGCGAACGCGGCTGGGAGGGTTTCCGGAAAGCCGAGCTGGAGCTGCTGCAGGATGTCATCAAAAACCAGTCCAAGGGCTACATCTTTTCCTGCGGTGGCGGTATCGTCGAAACCGAGGCTGCTCGCGAGCTGCTGATCGACTACCACAAGAGTGGTGGCCCCGTCCTGCTCGTTCACCGTAATACCGACCAGGTAGTCGAGTATCTGATGCGGGACAAGACCCGTCCGGCTTACTCGGAGAATATCCGGGAAGTCTACGAACGCCGCAAGCCCTGGTTCTACGAGTGCAGCAACCTGCAGTACCACAGCCCCCACAAGGACGATTCGGAGGCCTTGCTGCAGCCGCCCGCCGACTTTGCTCGTTTTGTCAATCTCATCGCGGGCCAGTCGACTCACCTTGAGGACGTTCGGGCCAAGAAGCATTCCTTCTTCGTCTCGCTAACTGTGCCCAATGTTGTCGATGCCCTGGACATCATTCCCAGGGTCGTTGTAGGCTCTGATGCCGTGGAGCTTCGCGTGGATCTGCTGGAGAGTTACGAGCCGGAGTTCGTCGCCCAGCAAATCGCTCTTCTGCGCGCAGCGGCACAGGTGCCCATCGTGTACACGGTGCGCACCAAGAGCCAGGGCGGCAAGTTCCCTGATGAGGATTACGACCTTGCCTTGCGGCTTTACCAGACCGGCCTACGTTCGGGCGTGGAATATCTTGACCTCGAGATGACCATGCCCGACCACATCCTGCAAGCCGTAGCCGACGCCAAAGGCTTCACCTCCATCATCGCATCGCACCACGACCCTCAATGCAAGCTTTCGTGGAAGAACGGGTCGTGGATTCCCTTCTACAATAAGGCGCTGCAATACGGTGATGTGATCAAGCTGGTGGGCGTGGCCCGTGAGATGGCCGACAACTTCGCCCTGACCAACTTCAAGGCCAAGATGCTTGCGGCTCATGACAACAAGCCCATGATTGCTCTCAACATGGGCACCGCCGGAAAGCTCAGCCGTGTGCTCAATGGCTTCCTGACCCCCGTTGCGCATCCTGCCTTGCCGTCCAAGGCGGCTCCTGGCCAGCTTTCGGCGACTGAAATTCGCCAGGCGCTGTCACTGATAGGCGAGATCGAGCCGAAGTCGTTCTACCTGTTCGGGAAGCCCATCTCGGCGTCTCGTTCGCCTGCCCTGCACAACACTCTCTTCTACAAGACGGGCTTGCCGCATCACTACTCACGCTTCGAAATCGATGAGGCGTCAGAAGCCCTCAAGAACTTGATCCGCTCCCCCGACTTCGGTGGCGCTTCTGTTACCATCCCCCTGAAGCTCGACATCATGCCGTTGCTCGACAGCGTCACCGATGCCGCACGCACCATCGGTGCTGTTAACACCATCATCCCGCAGACCCGCGACGGCAGCACGACCACGCTCGTGGGCGATAACACCGACTGGCGCGGCATGGTCCATGCCCTGCTGCACTCCTCGGGGTCTGGCTCCATCGTCCAGCGCACCGCAGCTCCCCGGGGGGCTGCCATGGTGGTCGGCTCGGGCGGCACCGCTCGCGCAGCCATCTATGCCCTGCACGACCTCGGCTTCGCGCCCATCTGGATCGTCGCCCGGTCGGAGGAGCGCGTGGCCGAGCTCGTGCGCGGCTTCGACGGGTACGACCTGCGCAGGATGACGTCCCCTGACCAAGGCAAAGATGACATGCCGAGCGTCATCATCAGCACTATCCCGGCTACCCAGCCGATCGATCCCAGCATGAGGGAGGTGATTGTCGAGGTGCTCAAGCACGGTACCCCCTCAGTTGAGGGCAAGGTCCTACTCGAGATGGCGTATCAGCCGCCTAGAACGCCGCTGATGACGCTGGCTGAGGACCAGGGCTGGAGGACTATTGGTGGTTTGGAGGTGCTGGCTGCTCAGGGGTGGTATCAGGTACGTTTTTCTGGTCATTCTCTTTGTATGGAAAGAGTGAAATGTGCTCACTAGGTTTGAATGTAGTTCCAACTCTGGACGGGTATCACGCCACTCTATGAGGAAGCGCGTGCGGCGGTTATGGGAGAGGATTCGGTTGAGTAGAGGGAAGGTTGGTGAAAACTTGGATTGGATGTGTATTGTCGTTGAAGCCTTAAAGCCAGGCCTTTTTAACATATCTTACCTATGCATGCACACAAAACACAAAATGATATGGGGTAGAGAAAACTCAGGGATAAACAAAACGAATCGAATCGCGTTGAGTTGAGCCACTCTTGATCCTTTTGTTCATTGTTTGATGTAAATGTCAGAACAACAGGCTATGCCTTGTAGCTGTCACGGTAAACCGAGTATTGGTACCTCGTTTGAGAGGTCAGGCGAAGGCATTCCCAGCCGCCTATGTTTGCTGTCGCAGTAGCCTGATTCCAATAAGCCGAACAAAACGTCTTCCGAGCATACCTCTGCCGATTAACCTTCTCTGTCAGCTTAGTTCCATGCCTTAGACAACATGTCATGCTTTTTGACAGTCTACAGTGACAGCAATGTGCCTGTCGGCAAGTTCCGATGGCACGTCTGGGTCGCCTGAGCAGCGAGTACCGAGCACCGAGCTGTGGAAAACTGAACCTTGCTGGGTATAAATTATGGAGATATAATAGGTAATTCCGTTCTTCAACTTGGTCAACGCTTTCGGCGATGTGTCGTTTCCCCATCTACCAAGTCATCAACCCTATAGGCCCAAGAGTGTGTATGTCAAAGGGTGGGTGCCAAGTGGCGTGATGCTTGGCAGTGGTCTGAGCGGTGCAGAGCCCTAGGCCAGCTGCTGCATGCAACGGGCGCCGGATGAAACATGGATCACAATAGGGGCCATCCACTTGCACTCTTACGATATACCTACTATACTATAGCAAACCTCTTGCTCAGCTGATCGTGTGGTGGTTCCCTTTTACTATTCGACTGCCCAAAGGCTTTGCATTGAGCAATGCAAGACATCGAAGAACAACTGGTGGCCTGACGTCGGTTCCGAGCATGGCATGACCAGAGCTGGAGTGTGTGTGTCAGTTAGCCCTGGCTATGGGTAGAGCAGTTAGGACGTTGCCTCGTGGTTTTTGCTTCTATAGAATTTCGAAACGTCGAGTACATACCTCTAGAGTAAAGGTAGTAGTAGTAGTAGTGGTGGTGGTGGTGGTGGTGGTCGAAGGGAATATCTTGAGTTTGGTTGCGATGCTCCTAAGGTTGTATCTAT
>JAAFKN010000443.1:0-13358 GCA_011800035.1 Thermochaetoides dissita | reverse complement strand
TGCTTCCGGCAGCGGAAGCGGAGACGGAGACGGAGCCAGGAGAAGGGGCGCGACGAGCACGGGTCGCCCGAGCAGGCTTTTGCTGGGGTTGCTGCTGCTGCGGCTGCGGCTGCTCGGGAATGTTTTCTTTGCCGCGCGGAAAGCTGGGAGCTTGCGCGTCGGCGTCGATCTTGCGGCGACGGCGACGTGGTTCGGGGTCGGGGGGCGCTTGCACGGGCGAAATTGAGCTTGCGCGCGTTGCGCGACGTGAAGGACCCTCTGGGGCGGCTGCCACTGCTGTCGCTGCTGCTAGGGCTCTGGCTGCAGGCGCTGGGCGGCGCGCGTGAACCTCTTCGTCCTCTTCCTTGGCGGGACGCTTCCTCTTGAGATGGGCCGGCATTTTGACTGATGAAAAATTTGAAAAAAGACCGATCTGAAAAAAATTCGTAGAATTGACGGCGCAAAATTCAGAGAAGAGATGCCACGCTGAAAGGTCAGATGCTGTTGTCGTCAGTCGCTGGAAGATAAATTCGTTGCAGCTCTGATCTCAGCTTTGTAAGTCGGGCGCTCGCGCGCTGGTCGCTGACTGGTTCGCTGGGAGGTGGAAGAAGGATGGTCCCCTTCGGAAAATGGGCGCCAAGAAGTTATACCAAGCCCCGCTAAGCCAAAAATTGCCTAGCGTTTTGCGAACCCCTAATTGACTCGTGACATAATGGGGACCTTCCCGTTCGTGCCAACCACAATAGGAGCGCATGTACCTCTAATGTACAGGTGGGGCAATCCTATTGTAGAGGGGCATGGACAATGGGAATGCGAAAACTCCCACCAAATCGAATTCATGTTGCATGTCACTGGCCAAAGCAACCTCGATGCCCATTCTGCGCCATTGATCGCAGCGCCCAGGCAGTTTCCAGCAGCGGCAATCCTGACAATACTTCAGCTGGAACAGCACACACATCCAATGGTTGGCTAGGATGTATGCCTGCTGGTTCCAATGCTCCGAGCAGGAATTGCTGCCTTGAATCGGGCTGAGAGAAAAGCCCCTCTCCCGCTGGTGGTATGCCTCGTCCTTGCTGCCAGTGTGATTAGCTCTTGTGTCTGTCGTCGCCTTGTAGATTCGTATGCTGACCTGTGTTGCTCCAGCGCCTTGTTGGTCGACCGGTCTCGCAAATCCGTTCCATCTCCGTCACTTCGTTTCGGCACCATGATGCAGGGGAAGGGTCGGCCTCGAAAGAGCTGACAGGGCCTAGCCCTCTCCCGGGGGAGCAGTCAGCAGCAGCGTTACAAACTCCACAAATAGGACACGATGTGGGCGACAAACCAGAGATCAGCAGTGACTGCCCCGGTAATTCGAGCGAAAAAGCGAGCAAGGCTCTCTCGAACCCGTGGTCGGAGCTTGAATCGCTGAAGAGGAAGAACAGATTTTTCAGTCAGTGTGATCCCGAGTGTCAAAGGCATAAGATTTATTTGTTAACATATAAGGTAGAGCGTCAGATTGCCGCTCTTCGGAAAGCGATGCAAAAAGATCCGCAGTTTGAGCCATACGAGAGGTTTCTCCTCGCGGTGAAAAAGGAAACGATAGAACAGTGGAGGAAGGCCCAAGACCCGGAGGTTGATGAGATCTTTGCCCCAATATCGGATGAACCAAGGCCAAGCCCATACATCGAAGAACCCTCGACACCTGGCGCCTCTAATGATGAGACGGTTTATGAACGAGGCGCCGGTGTGCCCGGCGGAAGGGGCTTCGCGGACTTGGAAGATCAGGACATTTTCGAGAACATTGACGAGGAAACCAGGAAGCTTGACCCTCGCAACCGAACCCTGGAGTTTCCGGTTCTGAAATATCCTCAGGACCCTGAGCTGCAAAAAGCTCTGCCAAAAGGTTTCCACGACATGACCTTTGATGAGCAACAGGAGGAGCTTTGGATTGTGTACTCGGAGAAACTGTTGGGTACCAAATGGCCATTGCCGCCCAAGGGCGAGAAGCATCGGGAGTATGTCGATGACTACCCTGCTTACTCGCCCCCCAAAGTCCTCGGGATGCTATATCGCTGGCGTTCTCGAAAATGGACGGCTCACGAGTGGCGTCTCGCTCGAGCCATAGCTCTTAACAGATCTCTGCGTCTTCCCGTGCTTGCAACGCAGGCATTCTTGAGGAGGCACGCGCTCCTTGCTCGTCGTCGGGGTGTTGCCGTGAAGATCGAGACATACCTTGGCACCACAGAGGAGTGGAAGGCCCGAGTAGCCGAGCTCGAGGCGACCACTGGCATCACCGAGGCTGACATCAAGCAGTGGGTGTGGATCTTGAGTCCCCAAAGCGGTGATCTTAAGATCCAAAGATTCCTTGCGAGCGAATGCCGCAAGCCTTTTTTTCTCGTAATGATTTTGCTAGCCAAGGACAAAACGATCAAGGAGCCTTCCGTTTTGATGGGACTGCTGAAGTACATCAGGGAGAACTACATCCTTCGTGAACGTCCCGAGGATGAGATGAACCATCCGGCTTATAAGGAACAGGGTCGGGCCATGTCATGGTGGCACTTCCTCGTGCTTCTTTACCGTCTAGTATGGCATGTCCGGGAAGAGTGGCCGGCAGTTTTCCCTGTGCTGGCCCATATGACTGCTGAATTCATCCAAACCATCCCTGTTGACAGTCAATCCAGGTCGATGACGGGCGGACAAGCCAGATCGGTCGTTTTGAACAAGGCCCTTCAGTATTTTGCCTGGCCAGCGCGGATTCGCCCTCTTGTCCACATGGAGCACAACTGGGCCGCACAACGGTACCTACTCCGCCTGGCAACCTCTTCTGAACCGCTTCTCGTCATCATGCAGAATGGTTATCGTGCCATTCGACAAGTCCTCATTGCCTTGAGCAAAACTAAGGGTGAGGCGAGAAACGCCGAGCGAGCTTCTAAGACATGGCCGCCATACAGGAGAGCTGTGGACGGGATGGATGAGCGTCGGCCCCCAGAAGACGATCTCAGTAGGAGCTCCAAGGCTGGCATCCTTGTTCGTGAAGCTGGTTACGCGGATGAGTTTGTCGATCGGACTCTCAGTGCTCTTGGCGGATCGCTCTTCGGTGACTCGCCCACAATCCAGTCAAGGGCCCTCTCTCCTCCCTTCTTCTATGGTTCCAGGGCCGGCTTCAACATCTTTGTTGAGTGGGCTGCTCAGGTAAGGGCGACGAGGAACGCGAGGGAGGCTTGGATAGTTTTCCTGAACCCGCCCGAGCCGGGCCTCAGGCCTGATCTCCGCGTCTATGCAGAGATGTTTGACAAGCTCTTTGCTCGGCCAGTGACAGATCATCCGGCTATCCGACCAGGTGATGCCAAGGAAGTTTTCCCCGTCCACGATGGCAGCCTCAGCAAGTTTGAGATTGCTAGGCTCACACCGCCAACACCTGACCAGCTCTACGATATGATGCTTCAGGACAAGCTCAAGCCTACTGGCAAGTGTTTGGCAATCCTGGTGCGGAATGCTCCTTCGAAGCAGGAGGCCCTGCGTTACCTGCGCGACAGCCCGTTTGCAGCCTACATTGACCCATTGATGAATCGGCTGAAATGGCATGATGCAGAGAGCATGAAAACCTTGGCTCGGCTGCCTCCTCCTATCTTCAACGCCTGGATTCGCATGTTGTGCCGAACTCATATGCGGAAGACAGGAGAAGTTCGACTAGAAACCGATAAGAATGGGCTTTCGAGTCAGGATGCAGCGGCCGAAATGGGTATTGACGACTCGCGTCTTGCGGGTGAGGATAGAGTGCTAGAGAGACAAATTGCAAAGGGCTACTCGATCCTGGAGGCCATTGCCCTCACAAGGGCATTCCAGACATATAACAAACGGTCCGCCTATGGGGACAAACAGCCATGGCACACCATCATGGAGGCCTTGGCCGGGCCCAAGATCCTGTACAGCCGTTTCGGCGCGCTGTTCAACCCCTTGGAGACGTTGACCGTATTCTTGGAGATTTATCAGAGAACCACCATCAGCAAGGGTGTTGATCCGATCGCCTTTGAGGCGCTTTGCGTAATGATGCGCAAGACGCTAATGCTATCGACCTTTGTCGTGGAGAACGGGAAGCTCGCTCCACGGCAGTTTATCGCCTACCAGTCCCCAGTCGAGAACCAGATCCTGCGGGCGCATCGGTTGGCGAAGGAAGCCTTCCGGGACCTGGTCAACCCAGTTCTTGCGGAAGAGGCTGCGGGAAAGAGCCGCGAGGCTCAGACAGCGGTTGAAGACATTGAAAACAGTGAAATGGAGCAGTACTGCGAAGAAGAAGACGACTGGCCTCCGAAGGGCCTCCTTCGCTACAACGCCACGGGCCGCCCTCTCTTCCGCTACATGATGGCGCTCGGCTGCTGCGGCGACTGGAAGGAGATGGTGCGCCTCATGGACTGGATCCTCGACGGCTGGGACGGCGAGTATATCCGCGAGGAGGCCAAGTCGCCGCACGACCTCATGTACCACTACATGATCCGCACGTTTGCCTACTTTATTCGCGTCGGCGGGTACATGGTGCCGCATCAGGAGATGGAGCGGCTGAGGGTCAAACTGGAGGAGCTGAGGATGACGAGGGAGTGTACTTGGTTCTGGCCGACTGGGGAGGATCTGGAGAGAATGGAGGAGGAATTTGAGACGGATCTGATTATTAGGGAGAAGTGGACTAGGCTGCCGCAGATGATTTTCTTTGCGGATCCGGAGAATAAGGTGGAGACGCTGGCCGAGTTGATGCCCAAAGGGGCGGATAAGTGCGTGACGAGGGGGCAGCTTACGCAGGAGGAGCTCATACAAGAGTTGAGGAGGGGTAGTCTGTAAAGGTGTGGATGATACCATTGGGTGTATGGCTGTATATATGGGAATACATGATTTTGGACATGTTCAGGTGTACTTTTCAATGTGAACATTGAGATCAGGATTGGTTGCTCACATCAGGATGACACTTGGAAGAGAGCTGCTCCCCAACCGTCATGTTCCCACTCAGAGCCTCTCTTGAAAAGAGGTTGTGCCGGTAGTGTGATAATCCATTCCTGACCTCAGTCCACTGACCTCTGTAAAAGCTACCTCGATAAGTACTTAGACCTCATACAAATTCATCAAAACTTACAAAGGCAAAGGGACCCTTCAATCGTGTGTGCCCCTGAAGATCAACAGCCACATCGTCCAAAAGGTCCACATCGGGATGGATGGCGTCCGCAGCTTCGACGTCATCTGGTTTTACCGACCCGTCGAGACTCCCTGCTGCAGAATGAAGTATCCCTAGCCGAACGAGTTGTTCCTTTCTAACCGTTGCACCTGCCTGGACGGAGCGCATGCGCAAATCAAGAAGCACGAAGTCCTGGGCGTCCATGATATCGACTGGTTTGGCAGCCCTGAGAGTGGAAAAGGGGAGTTCTTTGTGCGCCAGACCTACCTTGTTGAGGGCCGTCGTTGGGTGACGCTGCAGCAATCGCATATGACCTGCAATCATGACAAAGAGAAGCTTGGTTTCCGCTGTGGCGATACGGTGCTTGCGGCGGTTTCGCTGTCGAATGAGTTCTCGGAACGGTACGAAGTGGTTAAAGTCTTCAGGCAAGGAGAGCTGATGTTTGTCAGGCTCAGGAAGTTGCTGTGGAGGAATGAGATCGATCCTGATGCCAAGGCGCCGCCCAGCAAGTTGGCGTATATACTGATGATATGGCTGTGCCCAAGCCGGATAAGGTTATTTGGAAGTGTGTGGTGAGGTTCTTCAGGCATGATGAGGAGATTCCGTGCCTGTACAATCGCAATGGCATAGGGAATCTGTTCTACATTACACATAAGCTCGAAGTCAGCGAGGACGGCTCTAACAGATGTGTCCCCTTTGATGATGGAGAGTTCCAGACAACTATGCGCCAAGGGTTCGATCCAAGACATCAGAACTTTAGAAAGCTCAGAGGGATGGACTTGTTCTGTGGAAGTGGTAACTTTGGCCGCGGTCTGGGAGAAGGTGGTGCCGTGGAGATGGCCTGGGTCAACGACATCTAGGACAAGGCCATCCATACCTTTTTGGCCAACTGCCCTGGAACGACCAAGATAAAGCCATTCCTGGGGTCTGTCAATGACCTGCTACGGCTGGCTCTCGAAGGCAAGTTCTCGGATAAAGGTCCCTCGTCCCGGCAAAGTCGACTTCATCTCAGCCGGCAGCCCGTGCCCTGGGTTTCTGCTGCTTACTCAAGACAAGACGGCGCTGTGCCAGATCAAGAACCAGTCTCTGGTCGCATCATTCGCTTCGCTCGTCGACTTCTACCGTCCCAAGTACGTCCTCTCCCAACTCTTCTCGCTATCGCCGGCATGGGCTACCAAGCCCAACTCATCCTCGGCGACGCCTGGGCCCACGGCGCCCCCCAATCCTGCAGTCGCGTCTTCCTCTACTTCGCTGCTCCCGGCTACAAGCTCCCCGACGCCCCTCTCATGTCCCACTCGCACTACCCCGGTGTCAAACCCGACAAACGCGGCCGCACGGCCAACAGCGAACACTTCCTCGAGCGCGTCTTCCACCCGACCGCCTTCAACTACGTCAGCGCCGCCGAGGCAACCACCGACCTGTCCCCCATCGACGACGGCAAAGCCGACTCTGCCATCGCATTCCCGACCGCCGTCCCGGCTCGGGCGTCACCCAGACCCTGCGCGACCAGATCGCGCTTATCCTCAAGCGCCCCTTCGGCATGGGGTTCCGTACGGCATGGAACAACAGTCATCCAGTGATGACCTCCGCCGAGACGGCGCTCTTCCCTGCTACGGGCCATCGCGTGGGGAGTCTGACGAACGACTGGCAGCAGCTGAAACCGTCGGCCGTTTTCTCGACCGTCACGACGCGCAGCCAGATAATGAACACACGAGCCCCGAGCATCTGCATTGGGCGGAGAGCAGGCCGATCACGGTGCTGGAGAGCTCTCAATCGCCTTGTAAATAGCTTCGCTGAAGAATTTGACTGCTGTATCCATGTCAGCTGCATTATACGCCCAGGCGTCGTCGGCCTCTGTGATCGTAGTTGGCCTCGAGCAAGACACTAGATTAAGTGTCAGCGCTGATTCCAAACCAAAACGAAGTGTTCGACAATAACCTGTTGGGAAAAGCAAGCTCCGTAGTCTTATGTAGGCGGCAGTTTGGTCGATGTTTCTCTTCTTGGCGATACCGTCAAAGTTGGCTCGAGTTTCATAGCTCAGATGTATCCCCTCGCAATCCTTTAAGTGCCGCTGAACTTCGCTAGCCTTCCACGTTCGGCATGCGTTGGGTGGCACAACTAGAATAAAAGGTACGAATATGAGCGGAAAATTTTCAAGAACCTCCAGATATATCTTTCGGGCTCTTTTTAGCCGGTCATGCGAGGAGTACTCGCTCTTTCCAAAGAGACTACGCGAGAAAGAAAACCAATTCGTCAAATCAACACAATGTATACAGATGAGATTTCCTCGTCATAATCAACAGGATGCAATTGTGCGGTTAGATGTTGGCTTCGACAGTGAAGTGGTCAAGGCTTTGTTCCCGACGGCCTGGGAAAGATTGAGTTCCGTACATGGATTTCGGTCGTCAAGCCAATCTACCAACAGAAATATCGAGCAGCTCGAACCACATCTGTGTAAGTAGAAGACGGGAAACATGGACTCTACGAACATAAGTGCTTACTACCAGTGATAGACGACAACGCCTGCTTTACATTGCAAGGTGCCACTGTTTCAGAGATTCCGACGGTGCTTGGTCCCCACGTCTATCGCGCGATCAAAGAGAGCCAACTACGGCAGTGGGAGACTGATAATTTTCTGCTAAAAACAACAGATTGTGTAAGCCTAGATATAAGTCGACGGCAGCCTTATGAAGGCACTTTGTGTTTGCGCGTCGGGTTCTCCCTTGGCGTATTCATGGCTACCCAGCTGTATTCATTTGATCGTTGATTTCATCAGATAAGCCGGTGTCTTCCTCTCCTTATAACAACAGAAGTTTGCTTTGGAAGTCCGTCCATCAAGCCACTTCCCTCCGTTGTCCATACTGCGTCTCCCTTTTCGTTGTAGAATACGATCTCTTCGCATTCGAAGCAGTATAACTTTCGCTCATAATTTTCTTGCGCGATATAATTGATCGAGTGTAGGATACAGTCATCAAAATAGCTTGGATCGACGGGGAGTTCCTTCCAACGTTCGCGCTGCGGAAAGTTAGCAAATCATCGAAAACAGGTATAGTCATACAGACAAGGATCTCTGGAGTTATGTACGTGCTCATATCAATAATAGCGCTTCTTTCGTGCAGTTCTTTCAAGAGGGAGTATAGACTAATTTTATTTGACTTTATCTGTCTGTTGCCGTCTCCTATCTTGGAAGGAAGTTTTTTGTTTCTTTTTTTCGGTGTCTCTCCTGTTTGGAAACTTGCGAACCCCTCATGGAGGGGTAAGACGTCACGGTCGGGCCGAAAGTCTCTTTCCCTACATGTGGCTGACCAACGCCACACCTGTTTTCGCCACGACTTCTCCGACTGGTCCTCCTTATCTCTTCCTATTGGCTCCCCGTTACACTATTGTACCTTATTGCTCCCTATTGTACCTTATTGCTCCCTATTGTTCCCTATTGCTCCCTATTGCTCCCTATTGCTCCCTATTTCTCCCTATTTCTCCCTATTTCTCCCTATTTCTCCCTATTGCTCCCTATTGCTCCCTATTGCTCCCTATTGCTCCCTATTGCTCCCTATTGCTACCTATTGCTGATCTTCCGGGAAATCCCAGGAAACGGCGCATGTCTGTATTTTATCGGATCTAGATCCGCCGAACCGCTCATTTTCTGACAAGTCCTTGACAGCAACAGAGTCGGTGCGCGGGAGCTAATCAGCCCTTACTGACTCGTATATCGCTATACTAGGCTATAATCCATGAGACAGTATGACATTGACCGCATGCACGAAATGCGAGCGCACATCCCAAGCGTGTGGGCATGAGACAATGTGCATTGGCCGCATGCAGAATTAACAGTTGGCATACTTGATCCTACATGGCCATAGATGTTGATTCGCCAGCAGATGGAGCGAACAGAGAGGCCCGTGCCTTAACCATAGCTTTGGAGCTGCAGATCAGCAATTTACCAATATATGTCCATCTCAAACTGGACGATCAAGATTGCACTTCAAAGCGGCAATTCTAGGATCATGGACGCTCCCCATTGTGGACTAGACCGTAAGCTTTCTCTGGCAAAGATCGAGACCGGGCTGGCTGGCTTAAAGATTTCTCCCCTGCTCTGCGCTCAACTTCAATCCACGGAAATGAGCAATGGGAAGCTATCCGGGAGCAGACCGTGGTCTATAAAGGCGCCAGCCTTATCCCAGACCCTCACCGCAACTTGGCACAGACCAACTTCCTTTGACCAGTGCGTCTTACACAATCGCTGCAAGGCTTAGTCGAGATGGCTTGGTATGAAGTCTTTGTGCTACGGTTGTGGTGGTGCTGGGAGCGCATATGGCCCTTCAACAGCACCAGGAGGGATGGACAGAACGAAGACGATCTAACTTCGTTAACCGATAAAATGCCCGTTTTTGAAGATAAGATTATTGTGAGTACTCTCTATGAGGAGGCTTCCATCTCCCTAACCTTGGCAGAACACCTCTGTCAGATATGTCAATGGAGAGATCGCGGCATATGTTGTCCAGACCCAGTATCTCGATACCCAAGATGTCTCCTCTGCTAGGGACTCTTATTGGAAAAGCGTTGCGGATATCAAACCGGGTGACTTCTGCTCCCATAGTATTTCGGATCAGAGCACAATTGTCGAAGAAAACGAAGCGAAGGCGCTGGAAGGACCTGAACCCTTTGCTGTTCGCCCTTCGTATATTGGATCCACTGGCAAACGCACGGTCGACTTCTTCTACAAGGTCTCTCTACCATTGGATGATCTTGAGATGAGAGACAAGGAATCGCGTGTTCCGGAGTCTAGCGAAGATCTGATTGAGGCTCTCTTCCACTATCAAGGGGCCGATATTTGGGTATATGTTCCTTATTCGTACGCCAACGCTCGAATGGTTTCAGGCGGTCCCACTGAATGATCTGACTCTTCCGTTGCTGTTATTTGCTTTTACTGGTACTTGCTCTGCTGCCGATGTTATCATAGTATTATACGAGACCGCCGATAGTTCTATCTCCATAACAGAATATGTCACAATCTGCTTTCATCCCTGAGAAGAAGATGCCGGAGAAAATTAGCGTACTGGACAGCGAGACGGTGCCATTGACAGCCAGGGCGATGGCGATGGGAAGAAAGGTTCCCAGATCGCCAAGCGAACCGGAGATCTCGGAAACATAGTGATTTTGGAAGGTTCGCAGGTTGTGCGAGGAGATTTCGCGAAGAGTTTCAATCGTCATAGTAAATTATTCCAATTGAACCGATCAATCGATGTTTGTCTACCGGTGTCGAGAAAAGGGGAGATATGGGGGACTAATAGGATACCGTGGAGGAGCCATGGTAAAAGTAGAGAAAACAACAGAACGATGACGCGGAGTCGTGCGGGCCCCACGTTGGCTGTCGCTCGCCAAGGATCCAAAGCAAGATAAGCTAGGGATCCACGATCAGAAGACCAGAAGATCCAGACATCCTGTAATGATGATGATGCGAATGTTATGGCATACGTGGAAGTCATCTTCTCAGCAGAGATCCATGATGTGTTGCTAGTTCCTCCAGGCAGGGCCAAGAGGCATGGATAGCCGCCGAGTTACGCATTAGACTACCAATAGCATCCAGACGAATATAATCATTTCTTACGATACACTACGGAGAAGTTGGTCGAACAGTACAAGTTTCGCATTTCACTTCAAAGGTTATCCTTGATAGAGAGACTGTGCAGTTTAAACTCACTGCAGAGAAGCGAGTGACAAGGGTGGGAAACTAGACATAGCGAGGTAAGGACTGGACGGCAACTAGGTAGCCAACTCATTGAACGGGCAGTGGCTCATGTATTCCAGTTAGTAGTCATCGCCACGACTGATGACTTCTTTCCCACCGCTGTGGAGGAGAATCGTATGCTCGAACTGGGCCGTGTAGGAACCCTTCACGTCAACAAGCGGCGAATAGCATTCAACAATGCCGTTGTCGATCAGATTCTTCATCTGTGCAGTAAAGTCAATAACGTATACACAACGGTCTCTCAGTTGCTTACCCCAAGAAGATAGTTCTTCACCCCAAGACGCTCGAGATACCGGCGAGAAAAGACGATGCTGCCAAAATTGGCATCGATGGTTTTGAGGAGTGACTTGGCCGAGGAAAGACGCAGATTGGCACCCGACATGTTCTCGTTTCTCCCGTAGCCGTAGACTCCGACCTTCTGCAGCATTAGCAAACTGCAATGCACGGAAGGGGAAAAGAAAATCTCTTGTGCCCTACATCGTCGTCGAGGAATCCCCTGCCGGTACTCCCAAAAGTCTCAATGGCATATACTTCTCCCTCTTCCATCTTGTCCTGGTTATTGTTCTTGATAAAGGGGATCTGTTTCCCGCCATGGATATGGTACCGGAGAATATCGTGGCCGGTGATGTTGCGGATCGCTTTGACCGGGAAGACTTTTCCGTCAATTTCGACTTCGTAGCTCTCCATCACCTCCTGGATCGCGGCGCCAATATCACTCATCCTTGCATCCACCCCGGCATGCTACCTGCGCATCAGCATCATAGTATTCAGCTCAAAGTTCTTGCATGGACAGACATACCTTGATGCCGGTATTCGTTGCCTCCCTCACTGCAGTAAGAAGATTATCATACTTGTCGTCAAAAGCGACGGTAAATGCCGAATCAACAATGCGACCATTCACATGCACACCAAAGTCTACCTTGAGGACATCCCCCTTGTCTAAAATGACGTCCTTCTCGCGTGGATTTGGGGTCCAATGAGCGGCAATGTGATTCAGGCATAAGCCAGTGGGGAAACCCATGCCGGCTTTGAAGAAGTCTCCAGGTTCAAGTCCCTGATGGCCGGAAAGCGCACGAACGCCGTCTTCGATACCCTCGGCGATTGATAGGAGAGTGGCTCCCGGCTTGATAAGCTCTTTCTGCGCATATTGGCGGACCTGGCGATGGATTTCGGCAGCCTGGCGGTAATCGCGGAGGAAGTCGTCGTCCCAAAGACGCGAGTTGTAGCGCAACTCTTCATCGGTCGTGCGCGCCGTACAGTCGTATGGGACGAGTTCTCCTACTGGATACTCCGAAGGGAACAAAGTCGAGACCAGCACACGCGGTGGGCTAGTTTGCTTGAGCTCCGTCGCCGGAAGGGCTCCCGACTTGGTCTTCTTCTTCTTCTTGTTGGACTTTTTACGTTTCTTCTTTTTTTCTGTTATGCATAGACCGTCAGTGGTGGTTACATGCACTTGATCCAAATTTGGGAAGGGTGGTTGGTTGAGCTTACCAACATTGGGAGTCTCGGTGTTCACCCCATTTTCTTCGGCATCCTCGTCGTCATCATCATCACCAATGACTCCGCGATCCAAATCGGCTGATCCCGAGCCATTTTGAGAGATCTGAGGGTCGGGATTGGCTGGCTTGAGCTCATTGCAGTTGGAGGCTGTAAGGGAAGGATGAATTAGCGTTGCTGTCGGTTGTTGTTTGGGAGAGTATAAAAGTCATTCATACCATGAGGTGCCTGCCGGTGTCCTTCAGGGCTCTTTGATCCCATGCTGTGGTTCTAGATTGCAGTGCTGACATGAACTGATGGCGAGCTAATTTGACAATGTTGTCGGTTGTCAGTTGTCAGGAAAAAGAAAAAGCGGGGATGGAATGTGGCTGACTGTTTGACTGCTGATGGTTGCCTGACAATCCCTTGCCTTAAAAGGTCTGGTTTGCATGTTTTTGCTCTCGGATACAAATCGAGACATTTATGCCCCCCGGAGACCATCGGTGCGCAATCGAATCTCCCCGAACCTGCTCGAACCCAAAACCACCCCACCCCGATCTACCAGGGCAGGCCACGCACCTACGCCCAGGCAGCAACCAACGGGGGGCCACCCCCCAACCAATCAGGCCCCACGACTCAGGGCAACCCCGCCTCCACCCCGGCGCGATATGAAGCGGTCTCGGAGGGGCCCAGCCGTCGCGCCTTCCTTCGTGTCGATAGGAACCATCCGGACTGGCGCAATGCCACACCAGCAGGCATCATCACTCTTCTAGTTGAGAAGTTAAGCTTCCCCAGAAGGGACATCGTCAAAGTCTACCCACTTAACTCCGGCTTCGCGATTGAGGTCTCTCGCCCCGAACTCCGCTCCTCCTTAGTAGCAAAAGCCAAGGAGCACAACTATCGCATTGACCCGGAGATGCTCACCTTCGCCTACCTGGTCAAGAACGTCCCGGAGTATATCCTGGCACACGACGGCTCCCGCAGGCACACCGACCCTCTGGTTGTAGAGGAGGT
>JAAFKN010000442.1:0-13361 GCA_011800035.1 Thermochaetoides dissita | reverse complement strand
TGCTCTCGGGATAACTCACGGCCGATGAAGCCGCTGGGCCACTGGGAGCTGGACTCTTGGAGGCATTGGAGGAGTGCATGCGGCACGCGGCATGTGTCGGCAGTGGGGGCCGAGGAAAATCACAGATCCGGAGGAGAAAGGGTGCAGCGGCATTGGGTATCGGCACCGCGGCGTCTCCACTTGAGGGGTTCCTGAGGTTGGGAAACCCGATCCCGGATCGTGGGAAGCTGCATTGGCATTTGTGAGATTTGGCGGCTTTTGTCTTTTCTCCACGATGCGATGTCGGGGTTGGTGTGGGGGAGATGGGGAAATGGAGAAGTGTCAAGTCTGCTGTTCAACACCATGGATCTTCGACAGCATTGAATGTGACGATGTTGAAGTCAGTATTGTTGGTGCCATGGGGCAGTCTTCTTCAAGTACAATAGCACTCTTAAAGGCTCAGATACCTAATAAAGCCCATTCACATTGCGAAAGTAGCCATGGCCTTGTGGCCATGGAATTAGCACCGGCACCATCAATTAAATCCATGAAAAAGAATTCATTCTTTTTTGAGAACCCTTCACAAGCCCAAGCCCGCTCAATCCTAAACGCCCATTCAACGCCTATACTAGCCATCAAAAGCAAAGCAAGAGCAAAAGCAGCTCAAAGAAAATTCCACCGCAAAATGTCTGCCAACACTACTCAACACTTCCTGTCCCCTCACTCCCGCCCGTAAATCCCCAACCCAACCCTCCTCTCCCCCGAATGCGGATGCGGGATCGGGTCGCCCCTAAGCCCACCAACCTCCCTAAGTTTCTTAGTCGGGCTCATGAGCGCCCTGTCCCTAGCATCCACGCCTCCTCCTTCTGCCGTCCCAGCATCATGACTAAACTTCCTCTTTGCCGGACTGCTCGAGGCCAACGGCGCGGCGGCCGAAGTCGACAGACCGCTCTTATTCAGCCCGCCGAAGAGTTTCGCCTGGAGCTTCGCCCCGGCGCCGGAGGCCGTCGTCGCTCCGCCTGAAGTGGTGGTGGTGTTGGCGGGCGTCGGGTCGCGCGACTGGGCAATCTCGTAGCTCTCGCGGGGGTCACGACGGAGCATTTCGGATGCGACTTGGCTTGCTTGACTTTCGTACACTTCAGCGTCGTCGGCCATGGAGGCGCGGCGACGTTGGTAGGGGCTTTGGTCGACTTGTTGGTGATGGGGGTGGGGATGGGAGTGTGAGACGCCTCCGCTGCTGCCTGCACCGCGAGAGGCGAAGGATTGCAGGGCCTGACGAGCCAGCTCCTGGTTATCCTCGGCCGAAATGGTGCTCTCGCGGCTCTTGCGGCGTTCGCGACCTCCGCGGGGAGTAGCTGGCGTCTCGGGTATGAATCGTGCGTTGCGGTAAGTAGGCTCTGTTTGGGGAACGAGGTCAACGGATGGAAGCAGCCCGCCTCTACCATCACTCCGGGTCTTAGAAACAGGAGTGCTGGGCAGCGAGGACATGGACTGCACGTTGCGTGTGTGCTTGGCGCTGCTGCCCACGCGGGCGGCACCGGGCCTCTGGGACGTCGACGGCGTTGACGGAACGCTGAGGTTGTTGTTGACATGATTGTTATTGTCCTGGCTGAGCGCCTGCAGCAGGACGGCAAAGCCTTCGCCGTTCTGGTGGTCCCGATGAGTCTCCCGCTGGACAGCCGACCTAGGGGTCTGCCGGGGAGTGGCTCGGTGCTGTTGCGGACTAGCCGCCGGCTGATGGGCCCGAGAGCTGTTGACGGCGCTGTAGAACATGCCGCCAGGGCTGCAGAGGATGTGGAAGTGCTCGCGGTTCTCGCGGATCCTGTTGAGCAGGATCTCGCGCTCGTCCATGAGGCTCGCAATCTCGTCTTGGCTCTGCTTGAGGATCTTCCGTGCTGCCTTAAGCTTCTTCTTAAGCATCTCTATCTCCTCCAGAGCCCGCTCATGCAACACCTTCAGCTGCAGGTACTTGACCTGCGCCGACTCGTTGGCCGCGATGAGGTCCTGGCGAGCCTGCCTGGCATATTCAGCCTTCTGTAGCACCTGGACCTCCTTCTTGGTAATTTCGTGCTCGACAGCAGCCCGCTTGCTGTCCTCCTCAGCCCGCAAGCTGAGCATATTATACTGCAGCTTGTGGTGGGCAGCTTCCATCTTATAGTGGGCGACCTCGGTCTTCAGCCGAGCCTGCTCGGCCAAGCTGGCCTGCAGCATGCTGCGCAGGTCCTCGACTGACGCCTCGGCGATCTGAGCCGGGGTCGGTGCGGCAAATTCGGGAGGAATGCTCTCTCTCTTGAGGTCATTGGGCGCTGTCGTCGCGGGCGGCGAGAAGATCCCCGCCCGCTGAGAGCTAAGGTATGTCATAGTATTTGCGGGGGCAGCTTGCCCGGTCATTCCAGCGATCTGAGAAGACGGCGGCGGGGTCTGGGAGGACGACGAGACGGATGCGGCACGTGCAGCGATGACGGGGGCTGCAGCGGAGTTTTCTTGAGACTCGGACTTGAAGGCAGAGGGGTGATGGTCGAGCGGGGAGTTGGGGACTTCGGTCGGGGGGATGCTCTGTTGCGATGAGGAAACGACGGACATGTCGTCTCGCTGGGAAGTAGAAGCAACCTCGTCCCTCAGAGCAGCCTGCTGCTCCTCGTCAGGGATGCTGCGGGCCACCTGGACCGACTGCTCAGAGTCCGACGACATGGTCTGCGATGCGGAGGGCAATGGCACAGACAGAGGTAAGACGGTCGGAATAGCGAGCTCCGAGACAAGCAATTGAGCTAAAAATTTACGGTCGGTACGCAGGTGAGCGTAGTTCAGGTGGACTTCGGCGAGTCGCTGATGCGCGATCTGGGTGGAGGAGGGGAACTGGAGTAGCGAAACTGCCCGGCGCTTGGTCGGTTGGAAGGCCGGCTGGACACGTCGCTGGACGCTGAATGAATGGTGCTGATTCACGAAGGAGAGCTGAGCAGTTGGGAGATGGTCCCCAGGCTGGGCTGTTGCTGACGGTACACAGAAATGGCGCGTCGGGCGTTCACACGCATGAGCTCCTGTCGCAAGTTGGGCGCTTGGGCACGCGTCGACGGCGACAAGGTGGGAGTGCCAGCAGCAGAAAGCAACAGCGACCAGATCTGGATGGAAGTGGAGTGCTGTGTGTTCTTGGGAAGCTGCGCTGGTCCCAGCCGTTGCCTGGGAAATGCGAGGTTGGAAGGGAAAATTGGGGCCTGGACAGCGGTGGACTCCCCACGCTAAGCCGAAAACGTGACCTTGAGGCCGTTATGCCGCTTCTCACCGCCCGCAGGCCCGCACTTGTCGTGCACGAGCCACATGTTTTTGACCGTGAATGCGGGGTCTCTTTTTTTCTGATGATCTCGGCAAGGCTCTCAAATCTCCGTTCAACCGCCACTCGCATCGGCATGTGAGAAGTTGCAGTTTGAGATCTGAGGCCAAACCTTACGAAACGAAGCAATGGATTGTGTAGCCACAGCTTGTACTTGAAGGCATGGAACTGAGCAAACAATTCAACGCTATTGTTATCAATCAATTCTATCTACAGACTTTCGCTCGATACAAACCTACGATGTTCAAGAAAACAGAAAGATACCCTCTAATCGCTGAATGGACCAAGCATAAAATCGATCATCAGATCACAGCATCCATGTAACGGACGCCCCCAAACTCGTCACTTTTTTCCCCTTAAGTAAACTCGTCCATGGCCGAAGCCATTCCTTACTCAATGCACTTGTTCGTCTGGTTGAAGAAATGGTAGACAACCGGTGCATGCGTGACATTGCCGTACACGTTGCCGCCGTACTTCAAGTAGTGTTGGCTGGTCGACAAGGGGATGGTCGCGATGTCGTCTGCGTCTCCAACAACCCAGACGGTATTCATGCCTAGACCTGGTGTTAGCGTCAAGCTCACTCACGAAAGCCACAGCCTGGACAACTCACCCATCATCATGTGTGTTAAGATATGGCAATGAAGCATCCACACGCCAGGGTGGTCGATGCGAATACGCCAACCACGCCAACCAGAGACCTGACCGGGCTTCACCTTGTCTTGATAACGGAACAGCATGGTCGTGTCACGCTTGACGGACCGGAAGCCGGTCTCCTCAAGCTTCTTGTTGTTGACCTCAGGGTCGTAGTAGCCGGGACCGGCGCCAATGTCGTAGAAGTGCTGGCCATGTGCGTGGAACGGGTGACTTTCGACAAGGCCGGCGATTGTAAGGAATTGCGAGCCCGTGTTCTGCCAGATAATCTCAATGACCTCACCAACCTTGGCGGGGAACAACTTGGTGACCGGATCCCAGCCATAGTTGTGCAGTGCGACCTCGTAATTGGGGATAGCGTCCTGGCCGCGGTTATAGATGTCAACAAGAACCGGGACCTCACGGAGTTCCTCGGCCCAAGAAAGTCGGTTCAGCTCCCAGATAACACGACCAGTCTTGAAGTCCTCCTTTTCTTCACAGGTAATGATCAGGCGCCGGGTCACTTCATCAGCCGACGGGGCTTGGTTGCGTTCGGGGTAGAGAGGACGGAACGAATACTCGCCCCAGCTGGTGACTTCATCGGCGGAGAAGACACGGATCGGAGCAGCAGGAGGGGCTGGCACTTCGGCATCGTAGTCGTAGCGGAGCACTGCATAGCCGCGATAGGTCTCCGAACGATGGAGGGTCTCATACTGGATGTAGTAGAAATTCCGGCCCTCTTTCTGCAGTTCCTCGAGTGACTTCGTCTTGAAGAGGACATCAAAACGCTGGCCGGCTGCGAGCTGGATGCGATCGGTCACCACGGGCTCATTGTACTCGGTGCCATCAGTCTGGATGATGCTCAAGGTCTCATGGCCTTCGAAGGCAACAGCAATGTACGACAAACCAGTGGCGCCAATGAAACGGAAGCGATACATCTTGCCAGGTTCCACGTCGATGACGGGCAGAGAGCAGTCGCTGGTCTGCTCAACCTGGTCCATGCCGGGCTGAAACTCCACGACTTCGCGCTTCGAAGGAGCCACACAGGCTTCGGATTCCTGGCCTTCTCCACTACCATCGCAGCGCTTCTTGACAGCGTTACCAGGGTGGTTGCCGACACGGAGACCAAAGAAACCGTTGGCCCCTCCCGGAGGGCCAGGCGACGGGGTGTAGCCAGCGGCAACGCCCTTTCCGTTCAGCAAGACGCCTTTGGGCTCTCCGGGAAAACTGTATGGTGCACTGGTGAGATCCTCAACAATCTCCTCGTCAGACTTGCTGAAATGGTCCGTGAAGTGGAAGATACGTTCATCGTCGTAACGGTACGGCAACGAGGCACAATCATCAACGATTAAGGGACCAGAGGCGCTCAAAGCCTGCATCCCGACGTGGGAGTGGTAAAAGTAGGTGCCCGCATCATCTGGTTCCAGGGCAATCTGGTAGTCGAAGTAGTGTCCAGGGGGGATGGGCCATTGAGAGATCATCGCAGTACCATCTGCAAAGGGAGCCAGCCTCTGCGCGATGCCATGCCAGTGCTATAATGTGTTAGTGAACGACATCTCTGGATGAAGTTGACTGGCAGCTTACCATAGTCAAGTTCCGATCCGGAATGTCATTGTAGACTCTGATCCAGGTACTGCTCCCTGGACGAAGGTAGATGGCTGGACCAGGAGACGTGCCGTTGATGACGATGTTCTGGCGCCCCTCACAAGACGACTCTATCCAAGCAACAGAGACCCTGAGGATGAAGTCGGGCGCGAAGTCAGCACCGTGCACGACTTCGCCGGTGGGCACATCCTCTGAAGTCCTGGCACGGATGGGCAGCTAGCCGACACCCGCCAGCAGGAGGGAGCCGAGCGACCGAAGACTAAATACCATCGTGGCACTGTCGCATTCAAGCAGATAATCTTAATTCTTGATAAATGGATGCACGACGATGTGAACGGGTAACGATAGACTTCTAGCAGAAAAGAGGATGTTGAGAACGGACCATCACCGGAGACTGACAGAAGGCCGTTGGATTCGTGGAATAGACTCCTGCCTTATAAGTTGGGATGTTCCTGCCAGAATGCTCTTGGATATGTATGCTTCGAAGCAGGATCTGGGACCGGTTTCGGGAAGAATGACCGCCAGCGGTGGGTTCCTGGATTCGGAAAGATCCAAGCTCTCAAATGTTATCTGCTCGTCATGGGCACAAGCGGCGAGATTTTGGCAACTATGAGGCAAGACAATCACAAGATTTCTAAGTTCTATTGGCTTGGAGTTCGCTCGAAGTTTGATTGGGTAAAACTACACTTGAAGTCTGATATGCAAGTAGTCCGGAGCAGGCCGACAAGAATTTGCGTCTTGCTTGCTGCTAGACCAGCGAGTAAACGGATCCCGCTCATCTTGATGCATGAGATAGCGCCATCAGTTTCAAGGCTGATTTTAGGCTCGGGCTATTGGCATCGACGGCCATTTTCCGATCATTCAGAGCCTAGCTTGCGTCAGGGGTTGGCGACTGTGAAGATGCATCGAACTCGGTTGTGAGGAAATGGGGTCTCCTGAATGGCTGCTACTCCCATGTTATGCTATGCTATGATCTCTTCCAGCACCTTCGGAGCCTTGTGATAAATTCAGGAAAGTGGCACCGTACGGTTGTGGAAAGAGTCTCAAGTTCTGTCGGAACGATGCTTGGGGGCCGGCACGATGTCTGAGGCTCAGAAGGTTGTGTTCGCAAACCGTGGATGTTGTCAGGAACAGTCGACGAGGACCTGCCATGAACAGTCTTGGCAAGGCTTGGCAGTGGCAGCAAGATCTTCCCTGCCTTTCGATCTGCCAAGCCCAGAGCCATCGGACGGGTTGGCGATCCCGTTGTTTGAGTTCAGGCGCTTTCCCATCATTGAAATGAAACAATGACATGGTGCCCACGCTTCAAAGAGCCTTTGGAGCGACGATCTTCCAAGTGCCGATTCGCTGGCGACCACGATGGCATTCCACGTGATGGTGGAAATGTGGTGACAAATTGCTGGTTGAGAGTTCAAATTTTTGGACGAGAGAAAACAGCGTGAAAAAAAGGAGAAAAACACCAGATCCTTGTTCCTTGACCGTGCATGGTCGGCGGCATAACAAACTCCCCTGACGCTGAATTGCCTGTTCGAGATACCAGCAATTGGTCAGCAAGATCCCGACAACGACGATGAGATCATTCGGACCGTCTGAACTTGTTCTCCCGTTGCCCGGACCGCTTTCCCCTTTTGACAGTGGAGCTTGTCTGGAGCTGCCGGGCACGCTGTCCAGTGGAGGGAAGGACTGGTGAATCTCGAGCCCCTTCTTTCGCGCTGCTCGCTTGCTGGTCAAGCAAGACATGACGTGGTTGTGCATGTCAATGGTGGACTGGACTGACGGTGATGCGATCCATGCTAACCGAGCCGCTGGAGCCGAGATCACAGATGGCAGTGCGTCCCCCTGGATGCAACTCTGCATGCCGTGCGAACGGCACCCCCCTCCCCCCTGTCCTGCCCTGTCTGAGGGAGATGCAGGGCTGCACGACAGAAGCAGTGACCCTTGTCGTGACATGTCAGGTTGCCATGCGACGTTCACCGCAGCGTTGCGAGCTCGCTTTCTGATCGCGGAGTGAATGGTTCGCGTGGAAGGGGAGGGCGGCTAAAAAGTGGACAGGATACGGGGTTGGCACGAAAAAAACAAGAAACACGGAGGTTAATCTTGAGTGTGGCACCCTAGACGCCGATCACAGAACACCCTTATAAGAACTGTCTGACTTCTTTCCCGCATAACTCCGGAGGAAGATTTTCTTCTATATTGCCCGTCTTCGGTCTTCATTGCTGCCGCCATATCCGTTTTGCTCATTGCTGGCAGTTCTGTCACTCATTTCCTGCATCGTGCCTTCACGTTCTTTTGTTATTGCCTCATCTTGAAGTCATCAAGAAATTACCTACGGCACAAAGATAATGTAAGTTCAAAGCTGCCCTACACTTCTCATCCAATGTCATTGCCACATGTGAGCCTGGGTGACCTATAAAAGCCTCGAGTGAGGTAACTCGTGCCCTCCAACAAAGCGTCAACCCCCCACGACCCCCATTGTTGACGCTTCACTTTATCGCCTGTCCTATTGTTTGGTTTAGGAACCCGCCAATAGGTGCACCGGCAGCGATAGCAATAGTTCGGATGATCTCCGTCCGGTATTCACTAAAGTAAACAACAATGGCAGGATCGCGAAGGTGTTTCGCCTCCGGAGCAATTGGCATGCCATCACCTACTTAGATGTTGCTTTTTTACCTCACCACTCTTTTCCTTTCTTCCTCTGTTTCCATCAGCGATCCAGATCGCAGCAATATTTTAGCTGGTCAAACGCACTCACTAACAACATACAGTCATCGATACTCCTTTCCCCATATACATCACGGAATAGCTGGTCTACACCATGGTGAGCTTTAAAACACTTACCACCATATGCCTTTTTGCATTAAACTTCCTGTCCCCCATGACCCTTGCGGCCCCAACTCGGCGGCAGGCTCCGTCGGGTTGGTGGCTGGCCAGCATCGCACGGCAAGGCAGGCCTGCCTTTAACCCAGACCTCAACTACAAGATATTTCGCAATGTCAAGGATTACGGCGCCGTCGGCGACGGCGTGACCGACGACACAGCCGCTATCAACGCAGCCATCAGCGACGGCAACCGTTGCGGACAGGGCTGCTCCTCGCAGACCACGACCCCGGCGCTCGTGTACTTCCCTCCCGGTACATACCTCGTCAGCAAGCCGATCATCTCGTTCTACTACACGCAGCTTGTTGGCGATGCGATCACTCCCCCGACGCTCAAGGCGAGCGCCAACTTTGAGGGTATGGCGGTCATCGACGCTGACCCGTACGACGAGAACGGTAACAACTGGTGGACCAACCAGAATAACTTCTTCCGGCAGGTTCGCAACTTCGTCATCGACTTGACTGCGATGCCCTTCGAGGTCGGCTCAGGTATCCACTGGCAGGTGGCTCAGGCGACAAGTCTCCAGAACATCGTTTTCAACATGCGCACCGACGGCGGCGACGACAACCGCCAGCAGGGTATTTTCATGGACAATGGCTCCGGCGGTCTGATGGTCGATCTTGTCTTCAACGGCGGTCGCTACGGCGCTTTCTTCGGCAACCAGCAGTTCACGACCCGCAACCTGACTTTCAACAACTGCAAGACTGCCATCTTCATGAACTGGAACTGGGCCTGGACCTTCCAGGATGTCAAGATCAACAACTGTAATGTCGGTATCGACATGTCGAACGGCGGGCCTGATGGGCAGACTGTTGGTTCTGTTCTGCTTCTCGACAGCCACATCACCAACACCGGCATCGGCATCAAGACCGCCTATGACCCGGCTCAGCCCCACACCAACGGCACTCTGATCCTGGACAATGTAGAGATGACCGGTACCCCCATCGCAGTCCAAAACGACGCTACCGGCACCACGATCGTCGACGGCAACCAAAAGATCGCATTCTTCGCTCAGGGTCGCACATATGGCGGGTCCATCGGCGGCACAAGCGGCAAGGCCGTCCAGACGACCGAGCAAGCTATCGTCAAACCTAACGTCCTTCTCGACCCCGCCACGGGCAAGGTGTTCACTCGCAGCCGGCCGCAGTACGAGGATGTTCCAGTCAGCAGCTTCGTCAGCGTCAAGGCCAACGGTGCCAAGGGCGATGGCGTGACCGATGATACCGACGCGATCCAGGCCATCTTCGACAGCGTCACGCCCGACCAGATTGTGTACTTCGATCATGGCGCATACATTATCACCAAGACTGTCCGCGTTCCGCCTAACATCCGCATCACTGGTGAGGCTCTTCCTCTGATCCTGGCCGGCGGCGATAGCTTCTTCAAGGATCAGGCCAACCCCAAGCCTGTTTTCCAGGTCGGTCAACCAGGTGAGAGGGGCCGCGTCGAGATGTCCGACCTGATCTTCGGTACTGCTGGTCCTCAGCCTGGTGCCATCATGATGGAGTGGAACGTTGCTGGCATGGAGCCCGGTGCCGCTGGTCTCTGGGATGTTCATACTCGTATTGGCGGCTACGCCGGCACCCAGCTCGAGCTGGAGCAGTGCGCGAAAAACCCCAACATTACGAACCCGATCAAGCCCGAGTGCTTTGGCTCGTTCCTGATGCTGCACGTCACTCCGGGCGGCAGCGCCTATCTCGAGAATACCTGGTACTGGGTTGCCGACCACGCTCTTGAGCCCGAGGCTCGCGATCAGCAAATTGATGTCTTCAACGGCCGCGGTGTGCTCATCGAGGGTGATGGTCCCGTCTGGGGTTGGGGCACCTCCTCCGAGCACTCAGTCCTGCACAACTATCAGTTCAATAACGCACGCAACGCCTTCCTCGCCCTGATCCAGACAGAGACCCCCTACTTCCAGGGCAACCCTGACGCGACGCAGCCGTTCACAGTCAACCCGAACTTTGCCGACCCTGACTTCGCTACGTCGTGCGCCAACTCCCCCAACCCGGAGCAGTGCAAGCGGGCCTGGGGCATGCGCGCAATTAACTCGACCGACGTGTTCATCTACGGCGCGGGGCTCTACTCCTTCTTCGATAACTACGATCAGGAGTGCCTCAAGACGCAGTCGTGCCAAACCAACATGGTGTCGCTCGAAGGCAACAGCCAGGTGCACCTCTTTGGTCTGAGCACTAAGGCCTCGGTGAACATGCTGACGGTTGATGGCAACGCTGTTGCTCTGGATGCGGATAACAGGAATAACTTCTGCGCGACGGTCGCATGGTTCCAGTCGACTGCTTAGAGGGCGGGTGGCTGGCCGTTGCGTCCATACTGAAATGGAGGATAAGGATGGTTCAATGGCGACCAAGGGATATCTTTGAGTTTTCGTGCTAGATACCCAGGCAGTACGATGATTGCTTTTTTTTTCTTCACGCAATATTTTTATTTCACCAAGGAGCATCACCTTCTGAGATATCGGTGCGGTTTGCCTGATCATTGATTGGAGTTTGGGAATGATTTGGCGCATTCGGGATTACATGCATATGCTGGGCGTAGAAAGCATAGAGGATAGAGAGAAAAATGACTTCCTCTCATCTGTGTTGTATGTACTTTAGATCCCTTGAGGACTTCATGTCATTGGCGTGATGACTGTCGATCGTGATGCCGATGTGAGATCTTGGGTGTCCATCGACGTAAAGCACAGGACAAGCAGCACAGTGCATACCTAGTTACCTCACTGTCCCTCCATCCCTGCCCGGCGACGATCAAGCCGACGCCAAGAATACCAAGACTGCAGCGCCAACGTCATTTCAGTGCCTGCCAAGACCACGGTCAACGTTGGGGCCTCCAATTTCTCGTCCTTTCAGCTGCAACTGTCTTGTGACTGACCCTCATCGTCGTCCAAGACGCCATCGCAGTCAACGATCTCTCAAGCACTGGAATTTACTCTTTCTCTGCGAGATCTCTCGTTTCGTTCTGTGTATCGCTTGTCTCATCCATGACATAGCGCATGCGACCAGGCAACATACCTATTTGCTCAGTCGCTTCTCGATCATCTGATTCCCCCCTGAACACTCAGAAACAACAGCTCATATGGACGGCAGCGCCTCACCATCTGTCCGTCGTAGACCTACCTCCCAAGGCGCCGATATCCCAGGCCTACCTTCCTCCCCAAACAAGGCCTCGTCGTCATCACTAGCACCCACAATGTCCTCCTGCCCAGCGCGCAGTCCTCCCCACCTCCCAACCCGCATCGAGCTCCTCGTCCTAGGGCTCTACCCAACTCTCCTGCTGTTCGGCGCCCTCTTTTCCCTAGTGTCTCCAGAAACTCGCGCCTCGCCATACGACCCCGTGCGACAGTCCCACTACCCTCCTGAGAAAGCGCCGTCCTACTTCGCGCGCAAGGATAATATCTTAAACGTGTTTTTCGTCAAGCGCGGCTGGGCATGGATCACCATCGCATTCTTCGTTTTCTGGGCGACTCACCCAGCTGTCACAAGGAAGGATTGGGGAAGCCGGATCAAGGCTGTTATGAGATGGGCTTCTGTTACGACTTGGTGGATCTTCGTGACTCGGTGGTTTTTTGGTCCAGGTCTTGTGGATAGGGGGTTTATGTTGACGGGGGGTAGATGTGAGCGCGAGATTGGAGAGCTTGCCGCTGAGGTGATTAGTGCTGTTGCGTGCAAGGCTTCGGGAGGCAAGTGGAAGGGTGGGCATGATATTAGCGGGCACGTGTTCTTGCTTGTGTTGGGGAGCTTTTTCTTAATTCAGGAAGTTGGATGGGTTGTTGTGCGGTCGACGAAGGCCATTGAGGATGAGAGGTGTGTTCTGATGGACGATGGCGCCATTAATAGTGCTGCGGCCGAAGCGCCACCTGGCAGGAGGGAGGATGTGCAAGTCGCGAGCAACGTTTTTGAAGCTCTGGCTTTTGGCGGCAAGTTCGCTGCCGCCGTGATTGGACTTTCCGTATGGATGCTCTTGATGACGGCCATATACTTCCATACTTGGTTTGAGAAGGTGAGTTCCCTCGAACTCTTTTCCTTTTCTCGAGTTTATTTTTTTTGGCTGACGTTGACAGCTCACTGGCCTCCTTATTGCGCTGGTCGGTTTGTACTTTACGTATATCCTCCCACGTTACGTTCCCGCTCTCCGCCGGTTAATAGGACTACCAGGATTTTAACTTGTACCAGAACATAACTGGGCACAACAGTACAAATAGATCAGGATAGACCTAGTATAGCACCTCCTCTAATTGCCCTTGTCGGTGTTGGACTTTACGATCTCAAGCGGCTTTCAGTCTTGAACTTTTGCACTGTTTTTACTTGGTTTGGCCGATGAAGAGTCCGGAGGCCAAACGTTTTGCAAAGCCACGGTGATCTGGCTCGAAACACGAACACATTCCTTAATGTTCTTGCTCCTCAACTCCCATTTCTCCTGTCCTTTCACCCACACCGTCCCTGCTCCCCCTGTTCTTTCTTGTTATCTACCCTAACCCTCTGGACCAAGAAACATCCAGGGACGGCGCACGTACCACCACCTATGACCTCATTGACCCACTCCTTTTCCCTCTACAGAATCCGAAGCTCCCCTCAGCAAGTGATCGAAGTCCCCAGGGTCCTTCAGGGTCCAAAAGTCCGCGCCACTCCGTGACAATATTACGGTACTGCCTCACGGTATGTCTCCCGTCAAAGTCCCTGCCAACCTGCCTGAGCTGGTCAAGACCGCCTTTGACCGGGCAGTTGCCAGCGGCGATGTCAACTTTTTCGCGACCCAAGTGACCTTGATCAATGTCAACTCCATTCCTGTATGTCATGACCCATAAATGTTTGTTTACTTTTAAGAAGATGGTAACTTAACTCTGTTGATCAACTACTAGTTTCAACTCCGTTTCTCTCCCACAACTTCTTGCAACTTCTTCCACCCCACCTCATCCCCTTCTTCCCCC
>JAAFKN010000441.1:0-13397 GCA_011800035.1 Thermochaetoides dissita | reverse complement strand
TGATGATCACGGTCGACGAGCCGCCGCCGCAGTCGCTGCCCACACCTCCCCGTCACAGGGCGCTTGACGTCGCCTGCTGCACCTGTCAGTTAGGTACCTGCCAGAAGTGCAAGCCGCGACCTGCCGTAAGCGCCTACGCAGCAAAACCGGAAACTCCCAGGCCAGCCCGTGGGTTTGAGACATGCCGGGCTGACTGAGGTGGATGTTGCTGCTGCCGTAATTCAAGCTGTCAACCTGTCAAATTGTCAAGGCTGTCGAGCATTGGCTCATGTCGTCAGCGGGGCGGAAGGAACAGATGCGTGGCTGTTGGAATAAGACGCGCCAAGAACGGCCCAGCCCACAGCCCTGAAATCTGTTGGTTTCATTTTCCAGTTGCACTTTATCCAGCAGGGCAAGCCGCCGGGCATGTTGCAGTATTGGAATAGGCCTCTTTGGAAACTCGTCACTATTGTTCGCAGTTGTAATCGTCTTTTGATATCGCCCGCTGGTGCATGTTACCCAAGTGTTGAGAGAGTGCTGCCTGCCTGCCTGGCAGCTGGCTGCATTGCTACCAGATGGAGACTGCTCCTCCATCTTTTCACTGAAAGATGTTGGTGGGGCAGAAGATTGCCCCGCTTCGGCTGACCCCCAGTATTTCTTGTAAAGAACTCCCCTGATTGACTCTTACTCATTCCAAAAATGATGCACTACTTAAATACCTATCCAAATTCCAGATCTTACTTTCATTTGATCATTATCATGGAGTCTTCAATGCTCTGCATGATACCTAAACCTCCTCCCGCCGTTTGTCTGTTCTCTGCCCCGCATCTGCCCCTCATGGATCAAATGTATTATGACATCAGTGACATCAGTGACAAGCCAGTCTTGGCAGCAGCTGATAAGGCCGTTGCAGCCTTTTGCCGTTCATGGTGTGATAACACAGGGTGCTGGTCTTAGAAGGATAAGTCCACCTGGGATCTGTGACCGCTTGGACTTCTAAGAATGGGCAGAGCAGGCGAAATGTATGTTGTGCTTCGGGTCTTAACCCTGTTTATCTCGTCAAAGCGGCCCCATGCCTCTTCCAGCAAGCGGAGTTGAATCTCGTGGTTTTGCGCAATTCCCGTGACCTCGGTCCATCCAGCAATCATCGAAGCATATGCATTTGCCCAAATATGGGCTTGTGTCACTTGAACTTGCAAAACTGCGTGTGGTGATTCCCATTGCCCACCTTGAGACTCCCAACACTCCGGAAGTGAAGACGGATATAGTTTCGAAGTTTGGAACGGAGGTCCTCCTCTCCTTGATGCCCAATTGCGCTATCCACGGCGTCTTGGTCACAAGTCACACGGCCAGTTCAATAGTTTTTGATGATATCGTGCAAGAGAAGAACCATCTCGCTCAGCATATGGAACACATGAATCCTCTCATCCGAGGATCTGCAAGCCCAGTCTAATGCAGGCTATCACCAAAAATTTCAGATCGAAACGGGGGAGCGCCCCGAATCCCGTTCATCTTGCCTCTGCCCGCCCGCGGACAACCGATCCATCCAGATTATATCTACCGGGTGAAAACATCGCCAACGTTGCCATCGTTCGCTGGGCCCGAACGGGCCCGAGTTGCCAAGACCGAGGAGCTGTGAACTTGAAGCAAGCCGATGGGCACTTTCAAAGCCTCGGAATGCTGCGCTGCGATCCTTGTCCAAGATGCAGGCATCGGCGGGACGTTCTGAGAAGAGGACCGGTCATGAAGCTTAAGATTGATCGGCCTGCCGAAACATCATGCTCGAGCACGGCGCAGCATCATGCAGGGCAGCAAGGGTAGTTAGTGAGGACAGGGAGGATCGAGAAGTCCGTAGAATGACAATGTGGTGTTGGTCGGCCCTTTTGCCCGTGTGGGGGAAGGCCACCGCCAGGCTTGGCAGGAGGACGCCCTCGGCGAACGAAGAAGGCGACAGGGATCGACCGAGGCCGACCAGGACGACAAGGGGCCACCAGTCTGCACAACGGTCGAGATGCGCCTCTCACAAGCTCGGGCAGAAATTTCGTTGAGATTTTGTGGCCAAGTTTGGAAGGCGGGAAGAGAATTCTGCCGGTCTTTTCCCACAGTTCCCCGTGGTTCTTCCCACCACTTTGCGTCATGGGTCGCAGAACGGGCCAACCGTTGGCAACGGATTTCCCCTCCCCGCCGCAGCGCTGGCACCTGGCACCGCATGCTGCACCCGACCGCCTCGTCGACTGAGAGCGGCTGGCTTCGAGATTGACACAGGCGGGGGACACTGGGGAGTGATTCCATTGGTAGGGTGTGAGGTGTGAGCACAGATCTGGTGGCGGCGGTGGTTTGGTACCAAAAAGGAAACTGAAGACAAAGAGCAACTTGAGTGCGACGGTCCAGATCGGTGTGAGATGATGCGAGGCTTGCGAGGGTGCTGTAGCGGGCGGCCGACCCTCCTGCTAAGCCGATATAAAGGATCCGACTGGAAGCCAGCACGACAGCATCCAGGACCCGACACTTGGTCGCCAACGCCAGCATTGCCAGTGCCAGTGTCAACAGTGTCAGTCTCCGTGCCAATCGCCGCGCAGGACGTGTTTTCCTCGTCCCATCCCTTTGCCAGCAACTTTTGTTCCAGCAGTCCCAGCAACAGCAACCGTCGCCCACCGACCGCATATTCCTCGCCTAACAGCCCCAGGACCCTGAGGACTCTGAGGACCCTCAAGACCCCTCGGACCCATCCACGGGCAGGCCATTTCTCCCAGCATCTCCACTTGCTGCTGCGCTGCACGTCCCGGCTTCCCCAATCCGCACGAACCCGCGAGCCACAGCGCCGTTTCTCGTCCCATCTTGCTTCTCACATCGAGAGATCCTTTTGCGTCTCCCCCCCGTCCCTGCCTCAACGTCTCCCGAAGCCTGTAGCGTGCTCCCCGCGCCCATATCAGCCCGCTACTAGCATCCGCTGCCGCTCCCTGACTCAAACCGTTGCCGCCTCCACTCTCGCCCATTCAGCCCGATCCAGCGTCGATCTGGCAGACAGCAGGACGGCAAAGGCAAAAATGGCCTCGTCACAGCGCAAACACAAGGTGACCGTGATCGGCTCCGGCAATTGGGGCACCACGGTCGCCAAGCTGGTCGCCGAAAACACAAGGGAGCACCCGGACCTCTTCGAGGAGGAGGTGCAGATGTGGGTGTATGAGGAAGAGGTCATCATTCCGTCCAGCTCTCCGTACTTCGACTCTGAGATCGGCGAGAAGCCTCAAAAGCTCACTTCCGTCATCAACACGCACCACGAGAACGTCAAATACCTGCCCAAGATCAAGCTGCCCACCAATGTCGTGGCGAACCCCTCGCTAGTCGACGCCGTCAAGGATTCCAACATCCTTATCTTCAACCTGCCACATGAGTTTATTGGCAATATTTGCAAGCAGATTAAGGGCAAGATTCTGCCCTATGCTCGTGGTATCAGCTGCATCAAGGGCGTTACGGTGACAGACGACAAGATTGAGTTGATATGCGAGTTCATTGGCGAGCAGCTGGAGATCTACTGCGGTGCCCTGAGCGGCGCCAACATCGCCAGCGAGATTGCCAACGAGATGTGGTGCGAGACGACCATCGCTTACAACACCCCTCCTTGCGATAAGCGTGCTGTCAACGGCAACAACGGCACAGCCAACGGCGAGCCTGTCGAGGAGCATCTTGACTCTCGCGGCCAGATCATCCGGACAAAGCTGACCCCGCTACCGCATGTATACCCTCCGCTGGGTCATGCTGAGATCTCGGCGCTGTTCAGCCGGCCCTACTTCACCGTGTCGATGGTGTCGGATGTCGTGGGCGTGTCACTGGGTGGTGCGCTCAAGAACATCGTTGCCATCGCTTGCGGCTTCGTCGAGGGCCATGGCTGGAACATGACCGCCAAGACAGCCGTCATGCGTCGTGGTATGCTCGAGATCATCCAGTTCGCACGCGAGTTTTACCCGCAAACCATCCAGGAGAAGACCTTCTGGGAGGAGAGCGCCGGCTGGGGTGACATGATCGTCAGCTGCACGTCGGCCCGCAACTGGCGGTACTCCAAGATGGCTGTTGAGCGTGGTGTGCCCATTGAAGAGATCGAGCGCACCGAGCTGAATGGTCAGAAACTGCAGGGCATTTCCACTTCGCGGGAGGTCAGCAGCTTCTTGAGGGCCCGTGGGGCCGAGGATCGGTACCCGCTTTTCAAGATGGTCTCGGGTATCATCGACGGGAAGGTTAAGGTGGAGGATATTCCGTCTCTGTTCAGGAAGTAAAGGGTCTAGAGGACAGGCAAAGGAGTATTTGTGTAGGGTTGCTGTAAAAAAGGGGGTCGGTCTGGAATGCATAGAGTGATGGTCTGGAGTGCGGTGCAAGAACGGAGTACAAAACATTTTCTACAACATGATTCAGGTACTCTCGGTCCGGTACAGGTAGCGTGACAACCTGGCATACGCATACGCTTTAGATGAAGGAAGTACACGAAACTTAATATACACCAAACGTCACACACATGCTGTTGTCGTGATATCCAACTGCTTGGTATCCAAACCTCGAACGCCTGGGCGAATGCCACACCCGGGTATAAGCACAACTCAGCCGCTGTAACCCTCCAACAGCACCTTTTTCTCCTCATCAACCGCTTCTTCCCTGCCCCGCAACCCACTCGCAAAACTCTTCCTCCCCCTCTTCGTCTTGATCCCCTCCCATCCCTCATTTATCTTGTGCTCAATCGTCCTCTCTCCCTCCCCAAATATGGGCTTCGCCACATAGTCATAACTCAACCACACTGCATTCATCACCACGCCCATCACCCGCGCCAACCACTCCGGCGCCCGGCCCTTCTCGTCCGCAAATATCTTCCCGCTCACCAGCATCAGCATCACGAGCGGCGCCCAAAACCCTAGGAAGAGGACCCCTCCCCAGCGCTGGCGTCGTGTTGTCACTGTGTAGGGCTGCAATGCATTGAGATAGGCCTGGTACTCGTCGGGCAGGGAGTGTTCTCTGGCGCCGGTGCGGAGAAGGTTGAGGTACCGCAGGGAGGGCTGGGCATGCCCGATTTCGCGGACTGCGCCCCGAGGGGCGATTAGGCGGCGCCAGAGGTCTCGCCAGTTGTTGAGAGGGGGGACCGATATAGGCGGGGCATAGAGAGTGTGGGCGAGGAAGGGCTTGGTTTTGGTGGTAGAGGGGGGGTTGGCGTTTGATGATGACAAGGGGAGGGGATAGCATGGGACGAGAAGGTCCTGGTAGCTTGTGCCGGCGCCTTCGGTGGCTACGATTATGGCCCAGTCGGAGGGCGTGACTTCGTAGACAATGCCGTAGACGCCTTTCGTCCAGACAGGGTCGATGTGATGGTGCCCGTCATCGGTTGTGGTGCTGGCTGGAGTGACTGGCGGTTTAGCGGTGACTTTTCGGATGGCGGTGTTGGCGAAGCATGGTTCTAGGTAGGGGACGCCTGGAAGATTAAAGACAAGGTCGAGAGCCGGCGCGCAAACGTTGATCTGGCTCAAGGGCCGGACCCCCCGCACACCGAGGAAAGACTTGGCGCACATGTTGGAGCCGTAGGAGAAGTAGAGGATTGTCGTCGGCACGGGGACTCCATCTTTAGGATGGAAATCCTTAGCGAGGATTGGTTCCTTCGGGAATGGGTTGGGACGGGCGTCCGGTTCGTCAAGACGGGCGGCAGGAGTGGACGGAATCGATGAGATTGGGGGATAAGCTGGAGTTTTCTCGCCCTTCTTGGAGCCGCCGTTCACCCCGTCGCCGTGACCCCGAGCGAGTGGTGCTCCGTTCCGGCGTGGTTCCGCAACCGTCATCTCGGAGGCGCGGATGCAGAGCATATGGCATACGGCGTCGGCAAGGATTGGTGAAGGGCCGGTGTTGCAATCCGGGGGCGGGATGACGAGAGGGTTGGGAGTCGGAAAACCGGGTGTTTAAATGCGCCTCGGCCGGAGATGATTTGTCATTTCAGCCGCTTCCCTGGACTTCAGCTCCCTCCGTTTGTTGATGTTGTCACTGTGTGCTCTGTGTCTCAGCGCCGTTCGGATTGTTTCCGACTTTCAGGAGTTGGTCCCTGGACCCACATCGACAACTGGCGACAAAACGTTCCGACTGTTCCGCTCCGTTTGGAAACGTTTGGAACCGTAGCCAAGAAGATTATTAATCGATTCCTTGCAGTCGTATTTGATCTGGACATCAATATCACAGCCGCCGGGTTAAGGCCTTTGCATTTGAGATGCCACTTTCGATGTGCGAGAACAGTCTATCACCAGGTTGGCGTTTGTGTCATGATTGTGGTTCAAACGGCACCGCTCGCATGCGGTGACAGGCCTGGCAGGCGGACAGGCCTGAGGAGACAGGAACCTATCCCGACGACAACGTTGCTCGATCGATATCAAAGATCTATGCAGCATTACAGACAATCCATATCTAGTCTTGTTGGTACCTACATTTGACAGACACAAGGCCTTCGACAACCCTACCTAGGTACCTATGCGCTAGGTAGCCCTCACAGTCTCTAGTCTGCGGACACACCAAAGAGCTGCCACAGCTACATCGAAGCGTTGTCGTTGAGAGCTATAATTGTTGAGGGGCGGGATGCTCCTGCGAATATTGCCACCTGACAATTCGATGAAACAAATTCAGAAAGCGGAGAGGGCACTGTGATGCCAATTATCCTGGTTGCGCTTTCCTTTTGCTGAAGGGATGGATAGTTGAGTTGCAGGTGGCAGTGCCTATCAGGAGGAAAGAGCAACAGACGAAAATGTGAACACTCAGGCGTTCTACTGAACCCTGGAATTTGAGGGGTTCCTATTTCCCGTGGACATGTCGCGATAGTAGTGTTCCCTTTGTTCTCGACAAGTCTGGTCTTGATGGTTGTGTTCCTGGTTATGGGACAGGCCTTGACAGACACCGGAATCCTGGACGCAGAAACTTTACAACACAACTGCATCCTTCTGAGCAATATCGCCGCTCATTCCCTTAACCTGCCATCAGTTAGGGACAATGGACGCACATTCCTGCCGCTTGTCGCCAACTCCGGCCTCTGTCGGTCTTCTGCGGGCCGATCTTGCAGAGATGTGGCCTGTTGAGCACCCCGAGTCAGAACGTTTAAAGACTCCAGCCCCCGTTCTTCAAGAAAATTACCTTGACCTGGAGCATATTCAGACGCCAATTGTTTTCTCACCGAAGACAAAGAAACCAGATCCCCTTGCCGACATGATCGCTGGGGTGGTAACTCCGACGCCCAAACTGCCCACACGGAGCAAACCACTATCAGACGGTCATGATGACCCCTCGAACCATGACAAGGGCGATGATATTCTTCCAGAGATTCATGATTCACCAACAGCTTCTCCGCGCAAGACAAAGTCCCTAAGGGCCGAGCCAAAGAGCCAGTTGGAGGGGCACGACTCCGAATCGGAGTTTGTCGGCAGTGAGTACGTCAACGCGGAAGCCTCATCACCCGCCCGAGCTACTCGGAGACAAGCAGCTTCAAAGAATAAGCCAAGCGGGACTTTTAAAATCACCAAGAGGCAACCAGCAAAAATAACTAAGCAAGGTCAAATGTCCCCAGAGCACGATCGCGTGTTTTCTGGCCATGCCGTTACCAAAACTAGGAAAAAAAAACGGGGCAATGACATTTTTGATCTCAGTGATATAACAGATAATGGCGATTCTGAGAGACCAAAGAAACGGCAAGCCCAAGAGCAGACAAACCAGGAACACAGTACCACCGATAAGGTCGCAGTGAGAGATAGGGACGGCAATACCACTGCGACAAATAGACCTCGGAGACGCCCCAAAGTCCTAAAGGACCCGATGGTTCTAGAGACTCTCAAACAGCCAGAGGTCAAACAAATAATGAGCCAATCTGAACCAAGCAATCCCAAATCAAAGAAAGACGTTGGCCATCGCTCTCCCAAGAGGAAAATTGAAGCTGAGCCTGAGTGGACATCGAAGCAAAGCTCAAATATGGTTCCAGATTTCTTGACCGACCTACCTCTTTTCGTGCTTCAGACCTCAGAAGCAAATCAGCGACATTCGCCGCCAGCGTTCATGGACCAACTCAAGTCCTTATCGCCAAAACAGAAGCTAGTGTCCTCACCTCCTATGCTCCGCATACAAGTGCACAAGGAGAATACTACGACGGATACGGGAGAAAATGGTAATCGCGATAATGAACGTTCGACCTCTCCTCTCTTTGTTGAGCAGGAACCCGCGCACACAGATCCCAAATGTCCAAATATTGCTGTAGTGGCCTGCCTAGAGGATCAACCGACCCATCGTGCTGCAGCAGGAGACTCAGCTGAGCAACCCGATATTAAGACCGCCGTTTTGCCTTTCAAACATCTGGATATTTCGTCGAGTGCCGTCAGGCGATCGCCAGAACGGCCTAGCAAAGGCCTTTCAACCGTTAAAAACGATTCTGTGCGGTCCAATGCCCAGCCTCAAGACACCTCACCGCTGCCAAACTGTAAGGATCCATCAGCAGCAAACACATTGACCCCAGAAGAGATGTGGAGAAGAGCAATTGACAATGATTCTCCACCAGTTGTCTTCCGGAGGCTTACGACTGTAAGTACTTTGCACGAAGTGGCGAATTTCGAATTTGCGTATACTAACAGCGCCGTCACAAAGCTGCTACATCGTTCCTTGAAGCCTAAAGAAGAGATAGTTCGAGACATTGCAGCTGAGTATGAGCAAAATGCCCTGCGTATAATTGATAATATGTCTTCCTGTCATTGGGACGAGAAAGAAGACACGTACAATCTTCTCCAGCAGGCCTCTCGCAAAGCTCTTTCTATCGTGGTCGACGCAGCGTTCGACATGCGCCTCTTCACCAACAGGCTTCGAGAAGTGGACCTCAACCAGGCGGCGAACATACTCTCTAAACCAGGTCTTGCGGACAAGCTGGGTGTTGTGACACGCTCATCTCACCAGAGGGTCAAACACCACATCGAGACTGGATCGATACATGGTTTAACGCCAGATGACTCTAATCTTCAAAGCGAGAGCGAATCTCAGAGCGAATCATTGGATGCCCTTGCGGATACATACCGGTTGCGACTTTGTGGCTCTGTGCAGCGATCTGATAATCAAGATCCTGATACAGCCCAGTCAATGGTTGAAGAGGTCAATGACTTCATTGAGAAGTGCCTGGAAGGCGGCATCAAAAATGCGGCACTCCCTGAAGCAAAGCAGAAGCAAATACCTGTTAAACCCCTGACGATAGATGAAGAGCTGGAAGTGGCTCTGAATTCCGCCATGGCCAAGAAGCATCATGAGGCTGACAAGCCTTCAGCTCTGAGGAGTTCTTGAGGAATCCCCTTGTTACCTTGTTATACATATAATGCAATGAGATCTTTAATGGAATGGGAACAAACAGAGGAGTTACCACCCTGAATCTGGAATTGTCGCTATTCGACAACACCAGGCAGAAAAGCGATTTGCTGTTGTGAAAAGAGAAGTTGCTAACTTGCTTGTACTATGGCTCAATGTATGGGAGCAGGATTTAATCGACGTTGAGTATATCGTTAACACTTTGGGACCTGTGAACGTAACTCGAAACAATAACTACTAGTCTTCGTCAAACCTTGTTCCATGTCTTGCGACTCTTGAGGTAAGAAGTACAGATGCCGGTGATTTGAGGAAACTGGGGCCCCGGGATAATCCTGGACTGGTGTTGCTCACCAGGACATCAAGTCCCCGGGTGTTGGAGGAAAGGTAGTGATTAACACGAAGGACGATTGGAGTTTCGAATGTGCCAATTGCCTGTGGGATTGGATGGTGACTTATCCAGGGACAATGACAATGCGCTCTTAATACATTTAGCCGCTGCCTGAGAGTCCCTCCAAAACGGACTGATATCAACACCTGGGGGCCGAAAATCATCCATCTCAGCACAAAGGGCGACGAGAAACCAGGATGGCGAGTCACACTGCCCAAGGTCAGTATCACGTTAAAACGGGTCGGCCAGCTGGCTCCTGAAACCCGACCCTTCGGCCCGGCCAGACAAGCCGAAACACAGTTGCTTCTCATCGCGAGTATTCTGTCATGGATTGAACCAACTCAACAAAACCAAAAAGTTACAATATTCTGGCTGCACGCGGACGGTTGCCCATGTCCCCACATGATGGCCGCCTGCGCACTGATGGAGGGGTCTAATCCGATCTGATCTTACTTCGGCTGTGCGCTGGGGCCGGGACCGGTGTTCTGGATCTGCCGCAACGAACAGACACAGAGGGTGGGATGGAATCTCTTAAGTGCTGTAGATGTGATTATGCCTACAGATAGATCGCTGAATGGACACTGTATCGCAGACGTGGTCTCCTCGGGTCGCTTCCTGACAGCCAAGACGGTGCCCGTGACCGGTTCGTGAGTTGGTGGCATGCGTTTCGCTGCCAGCCAGTGCAGCTGGTCGCTGTCGGAGTGGATGTTTGCGCGGTTCTCGGGGTGTGGCACAGGCCCGCTCGGATCTTGGCTGATTGAGCCACGCCTGGGGTGGGCCTTAGTCCAAGAGACCATATAAACCAGTGTGTGTTAAGGCCTGTCGCCATCACCGGAGAACCAGCTGCTATTGAGATGGGTTGAATTCCATGATAGTAGTCCAAACATCAAGTAAGTTTTGGATTACCCTCAGAACAGTTGTCTTTGAATAGAAAAGTCAATATGATGCGTCGTTTGGCTCCTAAGCGTTCTAAGCCTTCTACGCCTTGGCATTGCCCAGACACAGCCACAATAACCGGCACGGCACTCCAGTGCCTCCCGCAGAGGCCGTGGATCTAAAAAGCTTGCGGGGCGCTGGGTCTTCCCGCGGGCTTCGAGGCAAAGCTTCCTGTTGTGTTTTTCAGGATTGGACGCCTGCTGCGCGGTGTCTCATCTGTTGCAATCTTCCCCGCAAGGTCCGGCGATTCGACGATAGAAGACAACCTCGTCCCGTCTTCAACTCTTCGGGCGCTACCAAACATTTGCTATCCGCTCCCAAAGACATATATCTTCGCTGCTTTCATCGTAAGTCCTCCCACAGTCCTCTTGCTCGTCCTCATCCCGCCCTGAGCTTGCCTTCCCCACCACACGAGCCGGGAACTAGCGCCCGTGAAAGGAGCCAAAAGCGCAAACTCCGTCGCTCGTCCCGACAGGCGCTCTGCTCTGCGGCGGCCGATTGTTTTTGTGCGTTCCCGTTTGTTTGCACCTCGCTTGGCTGTCGTTCCAGGCTTTCCAATCTCCTAACCATAACCATGGCAACTGTCTTGCTGACAAGCGCTCGCGACAGTATTGTTAACATTTTTGAGCCTTTGTCGTCTCTGTGGCCCCGGGCCAAATCTGCCGTCACAATGCGATTCCGTAGCATGGCTAGGCATTTAAGCGACAGCGTAAGAGTCCAATTTTTCCCTTTTGTCGCTTGATAACTGGGTGCACTTTTCATCTCTGGTCGCGCGATGGCGATGATGATGAAAATGGAAGGGGTCGGCAAAAATTTGACAATTGCCTTGTGGGATATTGGCCGGGGAGGAGGATGTGGCCGGAGACTGAAAGCTTTGCCCTGGCTACTTCATCGTGTGATACGAGCTGCCGTGCGCCGTTCTTCTTGCAATATGCACCCGAACTGTCATTGTCAAGGGACCATGCTAACCAATTGACACAGTTTAGCTCGTCGTCACAGCCATACCTGTCCTGTGAGTTAACCTTTGATATTCTTCGAGGGGTTCCGGGCTAACGGCTGTTGCAGACCATGACATTCTTCGTACGTCTCTTGGTCCAAACTCTCCGCTTGCCTCAGTTCCCCTGCTAACACCTGTTGCAGTCACCACCGAGGATATCAGAGCACTCAAGGGCGACTGGCTAACGGACAACGTACGTACCTTGGATTGATCGTCCGGCAATGCTGGCATTCGCTAATTATCTTCTAGAACATTGCTTTCTGGGAGGAGTATGTCTCCTACTTTGATGACCAACCGATACTCTCCGAGACTGACTTGAAGGTTCCAGATGGCTTGAGCGTGAGGTTCTGCCCAACTATCCCAAGGCCTGCGTCGTCCTCCTCCGCCCCAGCATAACGTTCCTCTTGATGCAAGCGATCGATATCAAGGGGATAAGCAGTGCCCTTCCTGACTTCCGCAACGTTACCCACATATTTCTCCCAATCAACGACAGCCGCGACCGTGAGCGCGCCGATGGTGGTAGCCATTGGTCGCTTCTGCTCGTGTCCGTCATCGATCGGGTCGCCTTCCACTACGACTCGCTCGGCGGCGCCAACTTCTATGAGGCACAACGGTGTACCGATCGGTTAGGTCGCGTCCTGGGCATCCCGCTTCGATTCCATCAGCTCGAGGATTGCCCACAACAGCCCAACAGCAGCGACTGTGGCGTGTTTGTGTGCATCCTGATGCGTCACTTGCTTATTAAGCGCCTGCTCGTGGCTGGCTCCAACGAGAAGGTCTCGATGTCTATGGCTGGCAAGATGATTGACAGCCATGGTGGCCGCAAAGAGATGCTGCGCATCATCGAATCGTTGCGTAAGGAGGGCGAGCGCAGGAGAAGTGCCAGCCCGTATGCGAAGCCTAATACACCACCGCGGATTGAATAATTTTTCTTTCTTCTGGTGTTGAAAGGAGAAAAGAAAGAAAAAAAATGTCGGCGGATGGCATCTGCATGTTATGTTGCGTTTGCGTTCATGACTGCATTGAAGCTTGATTTGACGAGCATGGGTGGCTGTATCTGGGTTGGATACCGCGGCGTTTGCGAGGCAGGGAGTTTTGGCGTCGTTGGCATGGCTCTTCAGTGATTGGCGTGTTTCTTTTTGGTTTCGTTGCGGTCAATGTCACCGGAATCAGCTTGCGGGTGGATGGTATATGAGCAGATGTTTTGGGATGATGCTAGACAGGCGGGTGAGTGGGCAATAACAGAAAATGATAGAAAGAAGTGGCTAGAATTCCGGTAGCTTTGATGGGTATATCTTAGTTCTGCTCCTCAATATGATATGCCAGATATCCCTGAACGCCAACATGACCACCGCACTTGGGCGTACTGTACAACTGAACTGAACACGGAGATGGAATTAAGAAGTTTTGTTTATGAAAGCAGGGTTTTGCTCCATCGTGGCAGCAATGAACCCCCGCAGAGCTGCCCATCGACTCGACACGCTTGACGTCGCAGACGGTGCCGTTTGTTGCGGCTCCTGCGCCGGAGCTGCTTCCCCCATCTCCGTATCCGCTGCTCCACTCTCCAAGACCTTTCCAGCGCTGCTTGCCGTGCTGCTGCTTGCAGCTCCCGTGGATGAAGAAGATGCCTTTGAGATGGTTGCCAACTGCGCCAGACTCCTCTTGAACCTCTCCATCTCTCCCCTGACAATCTTCTCCTTTTTCTTCAGCGGCCAATTAGGTATCGTTTTGGCCGATCTCCTCACCCTCCCACGGCGG
>JAAFKN010000440.1:0-13400 GCA_011800035.1 Thermochaetoides dissita | reverse complement strand
CGAGACGACCGAGCGGGAGGATAGTCCTCGTTCATTCTGGAGCTGGACCCGTCGCGATGGTGGCTCCCGCTGCGATGGCCGCTTCCATCACGGGGTTCGCGCGGCGGAGGGGCAAGCAAATCCCTTCCTGGACCACCGGATGGAGCAGGCTCGCGTCCAGACCGACGCTCGGAGCGCTCTGGCCGCTCATCCCTTGCCCCACTACGATCGCGGTGGTGATGCTCGCGATCTCTTTCCCGCTCGCCGCGATCACGATATTCGCGGTCACCACGGTCCCTCTCCCTCTCCCTCTCTCTGTCCCTCTCACGATCCCTCTCCTTTTCACCGCCCCGTTCACGCTCAGACCGGTCCCTCTCCCTCTCCCGCTCACGCTCCCTCTCAGCCCTCTCCGACGACCTAACCGGCGAGCGTTCGCGTTCACGACTACTACGCCGGGACGGGCGTGCACCGCTGCTACCACCGCTGCCGCCGCGAGAAGGACCCTCTGGTGCTGTTGCGCCACCAGCCAAGCCCGAGGACCGATGATGCTCGCGCCGAGCCCTCTCATGCTCGCTCCGGCTGGCAGCGTAGTCCTCTTGAGCCCCATTGACCTGTCCAGCGGGGCCACTACGGCCGTAATGGTCACGCTCGCGATCCTGACGCTCCCGATCGGCGCGATCCCTATCCTTATAGGTATTCTCTCTCGAATCGGGAGCAACCTGGATCGACATGGTCTGCGGCATTGGCTCACCTCTGCCTGAGCTTGTCGGCGGGCCTGGGGGACCACGCTCCGAGCGAGTCGACTCCCGCAGAGGATGATCTTGTGGCGGCCTGTCGTGGGTAGGCGTTGACACAGGTGACGTTCCGGCACCGCCAGTCAGGATCTGCGCATCTGAACCGGCAAGGCTCTGCCTAGATGTGCGCTGAGACAGGCGCAGGGACCTGGGATCCGGGTTCGCAGCCGCAGCAGCTGCCTTGTCGAGGGTATTCTGGATGCCGCGCAGCTGTCTGCCACCAGACCGCAGCCTATCATTCATGCTGTTGCCAGCTGCCGGGCCAGTGGGCGTCGAAGCAGGGAAATCGTTGCTGAGACCTGACGGGGCAGGCCGTGATCCAGATCCAGGAGCAGACATGCTGGGCCGGTCGGGTGTCGACATCGGGGGAGGACCGCGCGAGTGAGGGCCTGCAGGGCCTGTGGGCTGACCTCCACCAGCAATGTGGTTAAGACGGTCGGGATGGATGCCGGATGGGCCGCTTGGGGGCATACCCTGCTGCATGTGTCGCATCCTATCAGGGTGAACGCCAGGACCGGTAGGCACGCTCGTCGGAGGAGAGTGCATGTTGGGGCTACTATCGTACTGTCCTCTCCTAGGCGGTCTTGAAGCAGACGGACCAGTAGGCGGGTGCCGCTCGGATGGGCTTGGGGGACGCATGGGCTCCATCATGCTAGGGAAGCGAGGGTCGGATGGGCGCATAGGAGGACCATTGACGGGTCCAGGGCGGGTGGCATTCCTACCACCGCGGCCGCGCGGGCCCGAAGGAGGACCGCCGCCGACGTCGACAGTCGGAATAGGGTTGAGCCGGCCATAATTGGGGTCTTGCTGGTTCAACCTGCCTGGATGGTCGTGATCAGAACGAGACGGCGGGCCACTGTATGGATGGTCTCTTGGAGGCGGCGGCATCCTCTCTTCGCGTTCTTGGTTCCTATCACGCTCCGGGCGCGGATGGGCATGCGAAACAGGCGGCTCATGAGCCTCGCGTGGCGTGCCAGGACGATCGGAATGACGATGACGGCCGTGGCGATCGTCGCGAGTATCGCGGGCAATGTCCTGCTGCGGGGCACCGGGGGGCTGACGGTCACGGTCACGGTCACGGTCACGGTCACGGTCACGGTCACGGTCACGGTCACGGTCGCGATCGCGGTCCCTATCACTGTGTCTGGGGGACTCGGTACGTGGGGGCCTCTCCCGAGAAGGCTGGTCACGAGGTTGATCTCTAGGCGAGCGCGACGGAGGCTCCCGTGATGACTCATTGATCAAGGCGGCACGAGCGGGATTGATAATCTCCGGACGGTCAGCCTCGATGATGCGTGCACGGTCGGGGTTGATTGGAGGCTCTTGTGAGGCATTCTGAGCTGAAGGAGCAGGAACAGGTGCCGGCTCTTTGGGGGGTTCCCTAGACGGTCTGGAGTCGGGTCGGCTCGAGCTCGGGGGAGGAAGTCTCTCGCGCGGGCCACGGCTATCACGATCCGGCGGCAGGCCGTGATCATGCCAACGCGGCGGCTCGCCTCTAGACGGGCCCCAACCGCCATCACGCGAGCCGGGCTCGGGAGGGGGAGGACGCCTATCCAGCGGCGGCAAGTCACGAGGCCTATCGAGTCTTGACGGTTCTGGTGGCGGCCCACGGTAGTCTCGGCTGTCCCGACTGCCATGTGGCTCGCGCATGTCGCGAGGGTGCTGGTCTCTCGGGTCTCTCGGGTCTCTCGGGTCTCTCGGGTCTCTGCTGTCACGATAATCGCGGCTGTCGCGCATGGGAATGTCTCGGCGATCGTGACGGCCCTGGCCAAACCGAGGGATGGGCGGCTCGGGCCGGCTGGGAAGCTCAGGTCGGTTGGGCAGACCGTGGCCGCCAGGAGGAAGAGTCGAGAACTTGGGCGGCTCGGGACGACCAGATGAGGCAGCAGGGGCTGACGTAGGCGGCTTCGAAGAAGCCGTCGCTGGCGTGCCAAGTCTCTGAGACGAGGTACCAGCATCCCGTGGCGGCTGCTCCCGGGGCGGGGGGGGCTTAGGCAAGCTGGCTGGTGGCTCTCTGCTTTTCTCAGGCGCTTTGTTATCCTTGACCTCTCCGTCTTCGACTTCGTTTTGCTGCTGCGAGCGCGCTGTGTCGTTGGGCTTGAACTCGGGCGCCGTGGCCCTGAGCGTGGAGTTGGCAGTGGTAGAGGGCCGGCCCTCGTCCTTATTTTCTTTGGCATCGGTCTTCTGTGGCTGGTCAGAACGGGGCGGCGGCTCAGAGGTTGGCGCGCGAGCAGATGTAGCCGGAGTACTTACTACACCTGACCGGAACGCCTGGACGAGGATCCATTTTGAGCGGCGCTTCTGCAGCTCCGAGTATGTAGTCTGCGCCGTGACCGACAGGTCGACGCGGTGGCCCTGCTGCTCGCTCTCCGGAGCGTTCTTGGAGGCCGCCTCGCGCTCCGTGATGGTCTTGAGCTGCTCCAGGAACTTCTCGGCCATGAAGTTGATGGCGGGGAAGTAGTCGATGACGCCCTTGAGGATGGTGATGGCGTTGCGGATGTGCATCCACTCCATGCCGTTCAGGCAGGACCTCAGGGCGCTGTTGAGCTCCTTGTGCCAGCGGAACAGCATCTCCTTGAACGGATCGTGCTCGACAAACTCGGTCGGCTTGCCATCGGCATCGAAAGCCGTGGCGAAGCCGAGGTAGTGTCGCGTCTTGGTGCCCTGGAGATCCTTGAGGCCGAGTGCCTCCTTCTCGTACGCGCTCTTGTCGCCATGCCACTTCGATAGATCGCCCAGGATAAGGCGCAAGAAGCGAGCCAGATGCTCGGCCTCGCGCACGGTACACGTGAAGATCATGACCCGCAGTCGGTTGTGGTTGAAGAGACGGTCGTAGAGCGACATGAGCTTGAAGTTGGGAGCCGAGAACTCGTGCAAAAACTTAATCAAGCGGAAGCAGTACTCTGCGTCAAGCGCACCGAGCTGCAAGCGTGGCAGGATGCATTCCTCCAGCAGCGTATCCGCCGTCTGATCGGCCTTGGACATGTCAGCAGGGAACCAGCTGGCGACCTGCCGACCGATGTGTAGGCGCGCCTTAGAGAAGCGGGTGATGCCATCGTTGGCCTCCTGCAGCAGAGCCTTCTGCCGATCGAGGATGTCGTCACGCTTACGCGTCTTCTTGTTCATACCGGCGCGCGTCATATCGCTGCGGTCCCGCATAACCTCTTCGGCCTGCTTCTTGAGCCTGGCGCCCTCGGCAAGGTAGCTATCCTGCGGGAAGACCAGGTTCCCCAGCTGCAGAGACCAGAAAAAGACATAGCCAACAGGCGTGATGTACTGCCACGTCTGCTGCGGCAGGACGCTGGGGATCTGCTCGATAAGGGGCGCCAGCGCCTCGGACAGCGACTCGGGGCGACCGCTCGACTTTTGTGACGCGGCAGCAGCTGATTCATCTTTCGTCTCTGGGGTGGCGTTCTCCGCAGGCGCAGGCTCCATAGCAACGTCACCGTCGGTATCGGTAACGGGCTTTGTAGTTGCGTCCTTGGTTGGAGTCGAGGTAGTACCCTTAATTTCCCACCGGATGCTGGCACGGCGGATCATGAACGCGAGATTGACGTCGAGACCATAGTCCTTGATGAGCTGGATGATGTCGGGGACGAGCTTGTCGAACGTCTCAGCATCAAGGTTGCTGCGAAGCAGATCGAGGTATTGCGAGAGGATCTGGTGAGTGTCGTCGACGATGGCAGACAGGTACTTGATATGAGCACTGGCGTCGGCCGTGTTGTAGATGGCATTCTGCCGGTACTGGGCAATGTTGATGAGCAGCTGGGCAGCCAAGTTCGAACGCGAGAGGGCCTTCATGAGGCGAGTGGCACTCTTGACCGAGACAGCGCGCTGGTCGCCAAGGTTGGCCAGCGTCTCGCGGCGCAGCAGCTCGCCGCCTGTCATGGCGCGCAGCTGAGCATCAGTAAAGTCGACATCGGGCACAATACCGCCCATGGAACCGATCAACTCCTTCAGGATGACGAGGTCGGTTGAGTTACCTCTCAACAGTTGGCTGTGGACGTAGCGCAGGACGGGGGAGGCATCCATGTTAGGATAACGAGCAAAGACCTTGCCGGAGAAGCGTGACAGCGCCTGCAGCCACTTGCTGGTCAGCAGCACCGATGTCTCCTGCGTGCGGCTACGCTGCTGACCACCAAGCGAGCTCAGGACAGACCAGACGAGCACGTCGTAGCCCAAGTCGGTGAAGTATTTGGCGCACTCAACGAAGGCCTCGATCAAGTTGCTGTATGACTCGATCTGCGCCAGCGCGACCTTGCAGACGATGCCGGGCGACGGGTAGGCGATCTTGGCCAGCGCCTTGGCCATCTGCGGGATGTTGGTCAGGGACAAACGCTTCATCTTGCTTAGTGTCTCCAGGCGCGTGCGGTGGAAGGCTTTGCGGATGGGCTCAAGGCGCGAGGTTTGGCCCTCGTGCCACTCGGCGTACACGCTGTAGCGCGTCTTGATCGGGTACTGCTTCAGCAAGCTCCAGACGGCCTCAACGATGGACGAGTTGGTCTCGCTCAGGCTCAGCGCCGGGACCAGGAGGCGCTTGAGGAGGTCCAACCAGCGGTTCATGTTCACAGGCGAGGGGTCGTCGGCAAGGCTCTTGCAGCCAATGCTGGCGAGCTTGGCCACCAGCGAGGCGTCCTGGCCAATGTGGACACCAATGACATTAACAAGGGTGTCGCAGAGTGTGAACACATCGTCGACAGTCTGGCAGACCGGCACGTTGTCGGCCCACTCGTCCCAGTAGAAGCGGTACGGAGGGCCGTCGCTGACATCGGCCTTGTCGGGGAAAGGCCAGCGCAGAGCGCGCCGGACGATCGGCGTAGTCAGCTTGACGCTGCCCTTGCGCACGCCCGACTGGTCGATGTCGGGGAGCTTCTTCATGCCACAGTCCATCGACATGGTAGCCTTGGGCTGGGACTCCTGGTAGACCTTTTCGATGGAGTGGTGGATGATGCGATGGAACAGCGGGATGATGTCGGGGTACCCTTCCAGGAGCCAGTCGTGCCGACCGATGATGAAGAGAGCCTCGGGCAGGGCGCCGATCGTGAGCAAGCACCTGAGCAGGTTAACCTTTTGGTCTTCTGGCTCAGGCAGCTTGGGCTTCTGCTCAGCCTGTTCCTCTTTCTTGGTCTCGGGCTCTTTCTTGGTCTCGGGCTCGCGGCGGTTGTTGCTCGGGGGAGGGGGCATGTCGTCTGGGAGAGCACCGGCCATGGTGAGTGCGTTCTTCTCGCCACCAGGGCGATTGGCCTTCTCCTTCTCCTCGAGATCCTTGAACCTCTGGGCCTTGACGCTCTCCATCTCCTCGTCAAGGGGCCAAACGTGGTTCCAAAGGTCAGTCAGCGAGATGAAGCCGACCTTGATGAGCAGAGCGATCAAGTAGATCAGGTTTGCTGGAAGAGTATCCTCAGCATCGCGGAACTCAGAAGTGTAGAAGCGCAGCTTGAAGCCCAGCATCTGGGCGGCATCCCGGTTGCCAGGAGGCGGGCGGGTCTGTGTGATCTTGATCCACTCGCGCTCAATGGCAGTCTCGGGGCTCTCGCCGTTGTCCGAGACGTCATTCATTGCGCGCTCTTCATCCGATGGCAGGAGCTGGCGACCACCCAGCTCGAAAAAGGCCTTGAGCTTGAGATCACGGGCGCGATCCCAGAAGGCAATGTCGCGCTGCAGACGTTGCTGCTCCAGAGCGGCTTCTTCCTCCTCGGTTGCGGTCCAGCCATAATGGTCGGGGAGGGCCCAGATGGGCAGGCCTCCGGTGAAGACATCAGTGCGCATCTGGAGCTGGCTGCGCGGCCACCAGGAGCTGATGCGCAGGAACTTGATGAAAAAGCGGAACTGCTTGATGAGAACGGACGCAAAGACGTCGAGCGTCACGTCGAGCACGCGGCCGGGGTGCAGGTCGAAGGTACCGATCAGGCCCATAACCCTGTTGAACGTGGCCTGCACGACCTCGGAGGACGGCGGCTCGGAATTGCTCGTGGTGAATAACTCGGTGACCAGCTTCGAGAAACCCTCGGTCTCTTCGCGCAGCAGGTTGTAGTTGGCTTGGCGGTAGAGAAGGTTTGTCGAGTTACGGATACCCATCCGCACGAAAGTACTCCGGATAAGATCCAGGTGCTGGAGGATTTCCGGGTCCAGGACGACACGCATCAAAGCCGGTGACACCTCGGTAGCCATCATGAAGTCGCGTAGCTGGGGATGCAGCGGCCCTGACTCGACGTCGACGAAGGTCGAGACGGTGTCGAGGAACAGGGTGTGCGGGTCGAAGGCGCCATTCTTGCGGTCCTCGTCCGAGATTTCAGGGCCAAGGATCTCCTTGACCACGCCGCCAGCGTCCGCGCCCGGCAGGCGGCCATCTGTGACGGAATGGATAAGCTCCTGGAAGATCATGGCGACCTCGGTCAGGTCCTCGTCGTCGCGGGACTGGATGCCATGGTCGATGATTTCCTGTCGCGCGCCCTTTGTCCATCTACTTAAGTGATCGTCGGTAATTATGGTATATTCGTAGATGTATGGAATGTGAGTAGAGGGAGCTGCAGTTGCTGATGATGACGAGGGCGGGGGAGCTGGTGTAGAAGTTGGAACTGGTGTTGATGTTGCGGGTGTTGGGGTTACCGCGGGAGCTGACGCCGGTTGAAGAGGGGCTGGGGGAGGTGCAGCCATGGATGAGGATGAGCTCGGGGGTCTCGGAAGCGACGGCGAGACGGGCGCCGACGCGTTAGTCGACGAGTTAGGCGTGTACGAGTCGCGGCGGTCGCTGCGGCGGGCATTTCTGGGAGGACCTCTGCGGAGGCCGTCGAAGCTCCGCTCGTGCTGGCTGAGCGTCATGTCGCCAGACCGATGAGGCGCAGGCCTGGAGGGACCAGAGTCGTTGGGACCCCGGTCGTTTCTCTTGCGCTTTGGAGGCATCATTAAGGTGCAAATTGGCTGAGTCGGCGAATGCTAAGACGTTGTCATTTATCGGTGGCGCGAGCTCGCAGGCGCCAGGTTAAAGAACGATTGACTGGTGTCGGATTGGTCTGGCTCACGCGATGTTAGTTGCTGGAGCGATCCAAATAAATGATCTGGAGGATGCGAGCGAGCGAAAGCTGCAAGAGTGGAAGTGAGAAGGCAGGGCGCCATCGAACACGCGCGAGGCAGACGACCAAGGAGCGACGGGAAGCGTACCGAGGAGGGGAACAAAAAAACTGGAAAATAATTCGTTAAGTGGAACGACAGTCCTCGTAGAGTAATGCCGTTATGCCGTAGAGATGGCGCCAGATGGCAGCTTGACGATGCTGGCCCAGTCTTGATGGCGGCAGGCGGTTGGCGGGATGATGGATGATGGTAAGTTGGAGGCTGAGCTGGAAGCGTTGAGTCGGATCAAGATCGCGTCTGCTTCGTCGAATCGTAGATCGCAGCTCTGCTGCTGGCCTTGGCGCCTTTCTCCAGCCGTTTGTCTCTTGTGGGTCCCCTGCAACGAGCTCTGGTAGGCTGACGCGCAAGGCTGGCAGTCTCTGGTATGTAGTATGGATACAACGATAAGCTGCAAGTTTTATGCGATATTTGCACGTACCCGTACAGCCGGTCTACAACGTGCGGGATCGGCCAAGAGGACGGCTTGGCATATGGCCTTGGCGCCAAGATCAGCATCCCAACGGCCGATTGCCGGCGGGGCGGCACTGCAACAAGCACAGGGCAGCAAGGACAGCAAGGGCAAGCGCAGCGCGCACCCCACCAAGCCCACCAGAAGCCCACTGCTCCCGCGGGGTCCTGGCCTGGGACGCGGCCAAGCGTGGCCTAGCAGGGATGCTAGTGAATTGCGCAATCGACGCTTGCGGCTCTGACACATGGTTTTTGGCCAATGAGAGCCATCGATAAGTTTCCTTTTGCTTGCCGTGGGCCATCTTGGCCAGGGCGAGCCGGCCTCGCGCAGCGCGGGACGCCCACTCGCCCACCGGCCATCCACACAACCTCAGTCATCCACACGCCAACCACAGCGTCCACGGCGTCCACAGTCCGCAGAAGCATGGCCGACTCCATGTGAGCGCGGTGTTTCTCTCTGCAGACTCGTTCTCTGCTGCGATATGCCCAGCGCCCAGGCTGGCAAGTCCGCTGTTCTCTTTTATCCGGCTCGGCCGGCCCGTAATTCGTAGACCTTCGCCGTTCCCTGTTCCAGTTCCATCCATTCCCAGAAGCCAGAAGCCAGATCCCAGAATTCGCATTCCACTTTCAACTGGTCGGAACTCCTTCCAGCTCCATTCTAGAATTCCCAGCATCCCGTCTGCAGGGCCCATCTCGCCCTGATCCAACGGCCGCGGCCCCGTTTTGCGTCTCGCAAAGATTTCGATGCATTGCGTGTGCCCTTCTTGACGACCCCGTCCCGAGTCTTGTCTGCCATTGAGGCCCATCCATTCCGCTCTCCGTCCCGATCCCGCTTCTATCGCAGACCCCATCTCATAGCCGCTCCCTCTTCTTTTTTTTTTCCCCCTTTATATTCCCCTCTGTCTACTCCCATGCCCTCCGCAGACATCGCCATGACCCAAGAAATCCCGAGGCCAGACGCCGCGCGGCCTGGGACATACAAGTACAGTGAGTCACTCCGCTATCAGCCTGCTCCCTCTGATTGTCCTCTTGGCCCCGAACAACGCTGAATACCTCAAGAAAGGGTCTCATCGCAACCGGAGAATCCCTTCGCCAAGCTCATCCCCGACCAGCAGATCGCCATCATCCCCGAGTTCACCCTCGAATCTGGTGTGACGCTCTATAATGTCCCCGTCGCCTACACTACGAGGGGAACGCTCTCCCCTGAAGCCGACAACTGCATGGTCATCTGCCATGCTTTGACTGGCAGCGCCGATGTGGCCGACTGGTGGGGCCCTCTGATTGGAGGGCCCGGTCGTGCCTTTGATGTTTCACGCTTCTTCGTCGTCTGTATGAACAGTCTGGGGAGCCCGTATGGGACAGCCAGCCCCGTGACCGCCAAGGATGGCGATCCGTCTCGTGGGCGTTATGGCCCTGAATTCCCCTTGACGACGATCCGGGATGACGTTAGGTAGGCTGTCCTGTCCACGGTTGTGTTACGATGACCTCTAATGTCAATATCTATTTAGGCTACACAAGCTGCTCCTCGACGACCTAGGCGTCCAGCAGGTTGCCGCTGTGATCGGCGGGTCTCTGGGCGGTATGTTCGTGCTAGAATGGGCCTACTTTGGCAAGGACTACGTGCGGTGTATTGTCCCGATCGCGACATCGAGCCGCCACAGCGCCTGGGGCATCAGCTGGGGCGAAGCCCAGCGTCAATCCATCTACGCCGACCCAAAGTACGAGGACGGCTACTATTCCTTCGACGACCCGCCGACAACTGGCCTGGGCGCGGCGCGCATGGCCGCCCTCCTGACCTACCGCAGCCGTAACAGCTTCGAGGCCCGTTTCGGCCGCAATACGCCCGACCCTTCGCGCCGCCAGTTCATCCGCGAGGTTCCTCCGCCGCAGACGCCCGACGAAGCACACTTCCATATCCACAACGACGGCCACAAGTGGAAGCGCTCTCCCAGCCGGCAGAACAGCGTGACGAACGGCAACGCTCCCAACCCCGATCCGCAGTTCCGCGGCCCGCAAAGGAACGGCAGCAGCAATGGCAATGGCAGCTCCCTGACTGGCGGCGCCGTCATGCCCAAGGGCTCAACCTATTTCTCTGCGCAATCCTACCTGCGCTACCAAGGCGAAAAGTTCGTCAAGCGCTTCGACAGCAACTGCTACATCGCCATGACTCGCAAGCTGGACACACACGACGTGAGCCGCGGGCGCGCCCCGACCGTGGCCGAGGCACTGGCCATGATCGAGCAGCCGACGCTAGTGCTGGGCATCGAGAGCGACGGGCTATTTACATTTGCCGAGCAAGAGGAGCTGGCGGCGCACATCCCGAACGCGCGGCTGGAGCGCATCGACAGCCCCGAGGGGCACGATGCCTTCCTGCTGCAGTTCGAGCAGGTCAACCACTACATCCTCGGCTTCCTGCGCGAGACGCTGCCCGACATCATGGACAGGGATGCCGAGGGCGTCGTGGAGGAGAGCGTCGGGCAGCTGACTAAGAGCAGCACGTTTGGCGAGGCGGAGGTGGGGGACATTACGGCGTGGTAAATTTTGGTGCTTCCGACGTCTTTGTCTTCGTCTTCTTCTGGATTGGGGAACTATTCTTCTTGGGTATTGCTTCGAACCTTTTTTTTTTTGGGCGATTGGATTGGATTGGCATTCTTCCACTGTTCGCACAATACACCGTTCTCTCGCACTCTCTGCCTCTCTTACCTCTGGTACCCTGGTGCCTTCGGTAATCGCCGACCGTGGTGCCACCCACCGCGGGGCACGTTTTTTCTCTCCCTCACTCGCGCAGCCTTCCCTACACTATCTCGCCGCCCGGGGTGATGGAGTGATGGAAGGCTTCATTCACGTGTCGACGAGTTCGGAGAGTTTTATTATGTTTGTCATCTCAAACAAAGCCCTTTCCGATCGCAACTACGTGGCTAGGGGTGGTCACTGGGGTTAGGTAACCGCTAACATCTTACACCTCTCTGTCAAATCAAAGCGACCCAAACGTGGGGGAGGGGGCAATAGGACGAAAAACCTCGCATTAGCGGCCGATTTTGCCGTCCTACCCCGGACGAAAGTGTGTGGTGTGGGTTGATGGACCGAGGCGTGCAGCAAAACCCCGCGGAAAGCGTGCTGCTTGGCGAATTACGTGAGGGTTTTCCCAACCGTTCGGATTGGAGTTGAGAGTCGCTTTCGGACAGCCGGGCAGGGCAAGACTCTGGAGAGGAAGTGAGTATTAGGGGGACCGAACTGCTTACCTGGGGAGATGTCAGACGGTTGCGGCTAGAAATATCGATGTCATCATCGTCCCTGTCGAGTTGGTATCATGAAAATGGGCTGAGAGGATGGGCGGGTTGGATAGCTGCATCCCACTCTGGATGGATGGCTGGAGATGGAAGGGCTCATGGCGTGTTTCGTTTCTTTGCCCGGTTTGCTTGCTTTTCCCCTGTTTGTCTTTTGGATACTTTTCTATTGGTAGTTACTGGTTCTTATAGCTTATCATCGAATGCATTTGCTCATCGCTGTTGTTCATAGAGGATACCGAGGATAGGAAAATCAAAAGTCGCATGTATATACCATCCTATACAGTATGCTCCTTTCGTTAAAGTTCGCATGGCCGTGGACTTGGTGACGAGTGGCATTTTGCAGAGCTCAGCCGGTTTGTATCCCTCGCCTGGCCCCGGAGGCGGGATTGGCTACGTTTGGACCAAGGGAGAGGACGCTCCAGGTGATGCTCCAGGTTGCCAGAACTGGTAACTGAGCATGTACCATAATGGCGAACTCCTTAACCTGATGGCTGATGGGTTGAGTTGAATCGCGACCTCTACCTCTACCAGACACAAGACACCCGAGCGACATGGGAAGGCGTCTTACACAAACATGAGGCTGTGAGGGTGAAAATAGCCGGCCATTTGCAAGCCGTCAGACAGATAACCATTTAGAAGACGACGTTAACTACTACTGCCTCTGTACCTGCGTTGTGCAGATGAATCCCGCCTGAGCCATGGGATTCGACGAGGCAGAGACGATGCAAAGAGGATGCGAAGTATTTACACACAACGAATAATAGCCCTGAGCAATGGGGTTAACACCCCGAGCCTGGAGTCCTCTTCCCTGCTATCCCTTCGTCTCTAACTCTCTCCACCATCCTCTAGCAGGATCCTCGAACTCGCCCGGTCCCTATGCGATTGACCCATCCTTCAAAGCGGAGTATGCTCGAACCGTTGGAAAATTTAGAGAAAAAAAAAAAAAAAAGTCTAAAGTGTAACAGTATGCAACAAACAAGCATACAGTGCACCCTGTACAGCTATCCACGCAGACATGCCCATCCTTTTTATCAACCATGCCAGTTCCTGAACCGCCATTTTTTTTTAAAAAAAAAAGAAAAAAAAAGGCCGAAAACACGAAAACATATAGTGGTAGTACCATGGTCAAGGGGATGGAGGGAGACGCGCTCACGGCTCCCTCTCAACAAACGGAGCAAAACTCCGCCCCGCGTAGCGCTCCTCGTCCATGGCATCAGACGTAGCATCGTCGGGGTCTATGCCGCCTTCCATCTCGACGTCCCTCGTCTCCTCAATGCGCCGTTTCGTCGGGTGCGGCTGCAGAAACTGTTGCAGGGGCTGTAACGGCCGCTGGTAACCCTGCTGACCTTGAGCCGACCCATTCGTCACAGCAGGCATCGCCGGCGCAGTCGCATTCGTGCTCATCGTGACGCCAACATCCCCTCTCGCCCTCAAGATATCTCCATACGCCTGCAGCATATGCTTCGTCTCGTCGCCCAGCGTGACACAAAACCTCTTCAGCAGCATATACTGCACTGCCTGCACAGTATCCAGCGCAAACATAGCCATCAGATACGCCGCCACAATCGCCGCGCTGCGATCATTTCCCGTCTCGCAGCACACCAACACCTTCCCTGGCTTCCCCTGCCCCTCATTCTCCGCCCTCTCTCTCTCAACCCTCAACACATGCCGGTTAATAACCCCCACAACCACATCAAACACCCTAACCAACTCTTCGACGAAACCGCCGAATCAAACCCCAACCTGCCCCAAGAAGAAG
>JAAFKN010000439.1:0-13402 GCA_011800035.1 Thermochaetoides dissita | reverse complement strand
AAGTCAGCGTATCATTGAAATCTGCCTGTTACTTGTAGCAATGTAAGTGTGCCTAGTGTGCCTAGTCTCAGTTTCAGATACATCTACGAATGCTTTTAATATCTTTCCCTGCTTTCTCGCCATCAAAGGGTTTGTCCGTTTCATCAAGGCCAGCTCAAGGCATTTTCATCACTAACTGCTATCTCCGACAGGATGAACCTCAACTCGTCTTATTCCCATCCCCGAACCCTCTAAACCCGCGCCGTCACCACCTCCGAGGCAACCACAATTTCGCTTCTCCCGGCAGCCGACATAACCTCCGATCTCTTTTCCTCTTCCTGCGAGTCCCTCTCACCCTCCACGCCCTCTCCCCCATCAACACTATCAAAGTCAACCAATGCAGCCCACGAATCATTGCTCGGTGTCGTCGTCCCCGCCCTCATTCCCTTCGGCGTGGCCACAACCGTCCGAGGGGGTTTCTCCCGACACGGCCCCTCCTTCTCACCCCGATGAAGCGGCGACACATCCCCCGGCAAGCCATCAACACCACCCTCATTTCTAACACTCCCCCCAGGCGCATCAAACGAAAATGCATCCAACAGGCCCCCGAAATCGCACGCCCCAGCCCCGTGGCACTTCCCGTCTGCCCCGCTTGCGCTGCCTGCGTCGCTTCCTTCGCGCTGCTGTTGAGGCGGCTGTCCGTTGTTGTTGCCAATATCCCCTGTCCTGCTGTCAAACTGCAGGAGTTCGCGAGCCATGGCTGCAGCAGCGGCATCCCACCATTGCGGCGAGGAAGAGTCCGTGTTGGAGATGAGCGATGGCTGGAGGAGCGACTGCATGCAGGGCCCGCCTGCTGGGTCGGGGGAGAAAGTGTAGGCTGTGGCTGGGACTGTGGTGTCGAGGGAGGGGAGGTTAGGACTGGCAAAGACGGCGCTGACAAGGTTGGCTAGGGCGTCGGAGTCGGAGAGGTTCATGCTTAAGGGGAGGCTGCTGGAGGATGGGGCCTGATCTTGGGAGCTTTGCTCGCCGGTCCCGGGCTCAGCGGGGGCGACCCCCGAGGCAGGTAACTCCCCTGGTGCGGAAGCGTCCCACACGAGAAGAGACGGGTCGGTTAGAGGGAGCAACTCCAATCCTGGGATCAGGCTTGTGCTAAGTGTAGGATCGAGGTCTGTCGTGGGGTTGGTCTCGCTGGATATGCCGGCGACTGTCCAGCGGCGAGGTGCTGAGGTTGTGGATCCTTGAGACGAGTCGACAGTCTTGGAGCTGGACTGGGAGGTGGCTGATGACGAGGTCGAGGCTGAAGTGGAAGACGTCGACGCCGATCCCGAGACGGTGCTGGAGTTGGCACTGGCTCTCCGCGAGCTCGACTGTGCGGTAGGCGACACAGGACGCGACTGAGGGGCCGGCGGAAGGGGGTATGCAGCAGGGAGAGTCGATGCTGTAGACCCCTGGGTACTTTGCTGGCTCAGCTGCGGCACAACCGCCGCCGCCGCCGCAGCTTGATGCAGCGGATGATGGTGATGAAACCCCAAGGGCTGCTGCGGGAGCATCTGCCCGGGCAATCTCCTCGACGAAAGCTGCAAATTCGGAAACTGCTCCGCAAACCGCCTCTCAATCTCCGCATGGTGCGCGATCCTCGCCAAATCAATACCCCTCGTACTGGCTCTTCCAGCATACTTCATCCCCGCCACTGTCTCTCCCCCAGCTCCCACAGGCGAAGTCGACAACAGCTCCCCGACCTTAAGATGCGAGCCAATCCCCAGTCCCAGCCCCAAAGCGGCAGCCGCCCGAAAGCTCCGCGGCAGGTCGTCATCCTCTTCCTCGTACATCTCCTCGCGCATGACAATGTCGCGCGAGATCTTGAGGCTCTTGCCAGTGCGCTGCTTGTGGATCTTAGACGCGCGACGGGCCGAGTGCAAGCGGGCCTCCGGGTCGCGGTCGGTGCGGCGCGAGGCCGCGATGAAGGCACGCTCGACGTTTTTGAGGTTACGCTGGGTCTTTAGGAAGGGATGAGATAACGGTAGTCAGCGAGGATAAATGGGACTCGTGGGAGGGACATGACGTGCCTTTTTCATGGGGCGGTCGGCGGACTTTTCGAGCTCTTTAGTGTCTGTGTCCATTGCGGTCGAGGCCATCAAGACCGTTCGACGACTGATGGCGTTGTCTGAGCTGCTTCCGTGAGCTCAGTGGTCGATGAGTGGACAATTTCAAGCAGTATGCACCAGAATCTCGAAAAAAGGTCCAATTGATGGACGTTACGTCTATTCTGACTGGTAGCAGGTGATATTGGGTGACTGGGTGTGATAAACTATAGCCGGCGTGTCAATCCAATTGCATTCTCATCGCCGTCAGCAGTTGTATGTCATTCTGCGTTTCTGCGAGAAGCGAGTGACGCGGCAGCAGGTTGAGATCTCGATCTGAGCCATGTCCTTCCTCTGTTACGTCAGGGGCCCAGTCGCCGCCAGGCAGGAAAGATCCTCATTTGTGGACATTGAACGAGCCACCCATGTAGACCTTATCGATAGGTTATCGTGCAACTTGACATCGGTTTGAGTAAGCTGTGAAAGATTGGGTCCGTTGGCTCACGTAGGTGTTTCCTACGGTGACGATAGCCTTGAAGAAAGGCCGAAGGGGCACAACGATCGATGCCATTGAACAGTTAATGTGGGGCGGATTCACAGCTCAATTTTGGGCCTTCACGCCCATACCCAAAACTGGCCATTTTCAGTCTGGCCCGGAGCATCTTGTCCGCAACCACACCAACCACACCAACCGCACCAAGCAGTTCATGTTTTGCCTCGCCACAAGCCAAGGTAGCACGGTTGGGGTGTCATGCCTCGAAACGACTACTTGACCTGTCAAAGAGGCGATATCGCTCATTTTAGTCCTCTGCCTTCGCCTTCATAGATTTCGTGCAGGAGGTGAGAGTAAGCCCAGACTAACAAGGCCGGCTGGCTGGTCTGGCGACGTCATCTTGTGCGGGCGTCACAATGACGTCCGCATGGGGTGCAGCAAGGCTGCAGCCAATCAGCGGCGAGCTGTGCGCCAAAACCAGCAAAAGTGAGGAACTGGAAGCTTGTTGGGTGGAGACGGGCAACGGCGAAAGAGCTAGGGCAAGAGCCGCACAAATATGCCGGTGATTTACTTGGGTTATCTAGCCAAAAACAAATGAACTGAAGCACAAGGTTTTGTGCTTGCATCGGCATCGTGCTATATTGTTGCAGAGTCTTTGAAAGGACCTGGTCCCTGATTGTGGCTTCATCATGCGGCCGCTGTGCAGGGCTGGTGTGACCAGGGTTAGGACTGTCGGCAATCGGCCACTCGGCCTGAAGATCGCGGGGCTTGGCAAGCTTGGCGTAAAAGCACCGATCTAATCATGGCAGAGATTTGATATCACGTGAGCACCCCATGGTAACATGCACATTGGCCGGCACAAAATGTTGAATTTTTCGGCAGACTTTTTGTTGGCCGTAAATTATTCCAAAATGGCAGTTAGATCGCCGACGGGGATTGAGCCTATCATGAAGGTCAAACTCACAGCCTTGATAGGACGGAAGATCCTCAAGAGTTTCATGTTCCCCTGTTGAGCAGGATGGGCGGCACCTAGAGGGCAGAGGCTAGGTGTCGGTCGGGTCGCGGTTTGCGATGCTGGGCTGATGGGCGATGGCGCAGCGGGATACTCGACAGTGTCATGAGTATGGTGATGTTGTCGCCGTCAATGGGATAGCCAAGTTCTAAGCTCTGATAAGGCTTGAGTTTCGAGTCAAAAGTCGGTGACCCCCACGTCAGGCGATGGGATGAAAGAGGCGATAGAGACGGAAGAAACGGCCCGATGGCATTGATGGCAGGCTGCTGAGTCCAGAGGACTGGGATGAGGTGACTTCATCGGTTGCCGGGTGGTGAAGTTGACAACTGACGACGAATCCGTATCGTGTTTGCGGCTGAGGAGCCCAACGTCAAAGAACGGTGGCGTGATATTGACAACTACTTCAACCCTAGGTGTGGCGGCAGCCCGAGGCAGCTGTTTCTGCAGCCAACACGAGGTGCCGACCATTGCGGCGCCCCCCTCTGCCGAGCGGCCGCTACCGATGCACCTTACTGGCCCGCCGTTCGTCTGTAGGGTGCCATTGGGGCCGTCCGAGAAAAATCCTAGACCCCTGACGTCTAACAGATTGCTGCCCGGTATCTGGCTTTCTGGTCGCCCCCGTTCACCTGATATCAAAACATTGAAAGAAAAACGGGATACGGCGATTGTGTGCACAGGATGATATTGGGCCCTGACCGATTTTTCTCACGAGAGACTCTGGCAAAGCTTAATGTGGCGGTCGCTAATCGTTATCAATCTTGTCGAGGCTTGGATCAGCAATTTCTTGATGGAGGTCAAAACCTTCGACTCCGCCGAATCTGTCATGCAAGCATTAGGCCCTACACCAGCAGTGCAGATGCACGTCGACTCTGTTGATCGACGTCATTTGGTTCTCGATGGCTGGAGACAACGACAGAAGCATAGAGAGCATAGAGAAGCGGGACAGGACGCTGCTGTCAGGTTATGGAGAGAGCGTTACATCGCTGATTGGCCACCGGCGCAGGCGCAGGGCCTGCCGCGCCCGCAATGACAGCAGTATCAGGCCACCAGTTCTGCACAGTCTGAAACTCCCGTCCCGGTTCCGTGAGCGGGCCAATCCCATTCCGGCCAGCATCGAGTTGTCATCTCCTAGTGCCGCTCGATTGCATCGGTTTCGCCTGGACTCGTTGCTAGGCTGTATGCCCCCTCGAACAACAACGCGCTCAATGGCTATCTCGGACAGCAGAAACAGGTCTTTGCGTAACCTGCATGCCACAAGCGCGCAACTGCTGTGGGATTTGAAAATGTGTTACCGCGGCGCTCGCCTGAGGTCGGGTTGAGATGCAAATTTCTCGCTTGGCGTACGTCAGGTCATGATGATGCTTGTGGGAGTTGGTGATGCCAGAAGTCTATGCAAGGCACAAATATAAATGGGCGTAGAAGTGATCCTCCCAGAGCGACTTGTGACCAGAGACTTTGGCAACCATCAAGGTGCCACAAGTTGGCAATTGCATCAACAACACTCTTGTTCATCATTTGACTGAGCACCACCATCACTGAACACGATGGGCGACTCCATCAAGTCCGGCCAAGTAGAGAGCATCAGCCCCTATGGCCCAGCCCGCTCGACCATCCAGGGGGAGCCCCTCTCCGAGGAGGAGCTCAAGAAGTACAACGACTGGTTCAAGGCCAGCTTGTACCTGAGCCTGGGCATGATCTATCTGCGCCAGAACCCCCTTCTCAAGGAGCCTCTATCCAAAGAACACCTCAAGGCTCGTCTGCTGGGCCACTTCGGCTCGTGCCCTGGCCAAATCTTCACCTACATGCACTTCAACCGCCTGATCAAGAAGTACGACCTCGATGCCATCTTCATCTCCGGCCCAGGCCATGGCGCTCCTGCCGTCCTGTCCCAGGCCTACCTTGAGGGTACCTACTCCGAGGTCTACCCCGAGTGCTCCGAGGATGAGGAGGGCCTGCAGAAGTTCTTCAAACAATTCTCCTTCCCCGGCGGCATCGGCTCGCACGCAACCCCTGAAACGCCCGGCAGTATCCACGAGGGCGGCGAGCTGGGCTACTCGCTATCCCATGCCTTCGGCGCGGTCTTTGACAACCCTAATTTGATCGCCCTGACGATGGTTGGCGATGGTGAAGCCGAGACGGGCCCGCTGGCCACCTCTTGGCACAGCACCAAGTTCCTCAACCCCATCACCGACGGCGCCGTCCTGCCGGTGCTGCACCTCAATGGCTACAAGATCAACAACCCGACCATCCTGGCCCGTATAAGCCACAAAGAACTCGAGAGCCTTTTCATCGGCTACGGCTATCAACCGTACTTCGTCGAAGGTGACGACATCGAGACCATGCACCAAGCCATGGCTGCGACACTCGAGCATGCCGTGCTTGAGATCCGCCGCTTCCAGCAGCAGGCACGCGAGTCAGGCAAGGCCTTCCGGCCGATGTGGCCTGTCATTATCTTGCGCACTCCAAAGGGCTGGACTGGCCCCCGCAAGGTCGACGGCAAATATCTTGAGGGCTACTGGCGGTCGCACCAGGTACCCATCACCGACGTCCACGAGAACGAGGAGCATCTGCAGCTGCTGGAGCAGTGGATGCGCAGCTACGAGCCGGATCGGCTGTTCCCGGACGGCAAGCTGCTGCCCGAGTTGAAGCAGCTGGCTCCGACCGGCGTGCGCCGGATGAGCGCCAACCCGGTCGCGAACGGAGGCCTGCTGCGCAAGCCGCTGAAGATGCCCGACTTCCGGAAGTACGCGCTCAAGGTCGACCGGCCAGCTGGGACCAACGGGTTCAGCATGGCGAACATGGCACGGTTCCTTCGCGACGTCATGGCCATGAACCAGGACAACTTTCGGCTGTTTGGCCCTGACGAGACAGAGTCAAACAAGCTGGCTAGCGTCTATGAGGCGGGCAAGAAGGTCTGGATGGGCGAGCACTTTGAGGAGGACGCGAACGGCGGCAATCTTGCGACGGAAGGCCGTGTCATGGAGATGCTCTCGGAGCATACCTGCGAGGGTTGGCTCGAGGGCTATCTCTTGACTGGCCGTCACGGCTTGCTCAACAGCTACGAGCCGTTCATCCACGTCATTGACTCGATGGTGAATCAGGTACGTTTCCCCAACTTCCTCTATCCCCCATCTTATCATCATCGCTAACACTTCCCGCCCTCCCAGCACTGCAAATGGCTCGAAAAATGCCTCGAAGTCCCCTGGCGCGTGAAGGTCTCCTCTCTCAACATCCTCCTTACCGCCGTCGTCTGGCGGCAAGATCACAACGGCTTCACGCACCAAGACCCCGGCTTCCTCGACGTCGTCGCCAACAAATCCCCCGAGGTCGTCCGCATCTACCTGCCCCCGGACGGCAACTGCCTGCTCTCCTGCATGGACCACTGCCTGCGCTCGTCCAACTACGTCAACGTGATCGTCGCCGACAAGCAGGAACACCTCCAGTTCCTCTCCATGGACGACGCCATAGTGCACTGCACCAAGGGCATCGGTATCTGGCCACAGTTCAGCACGGACCAGGGCGGCGAGCCCGACGTAGTCATGGCCTCGTCCGGCGATATCTCAACTCAAGAATCCCTCGCCGCAGTCGACCTCCTCCTCTCCCACTTCCCCGACCTCAAGATCCGCTTCATCAACGTCGTCGACCTCTTCAAGCTCATCCCCTACACGGACCACCCGCACGGCCTGACCGACGAGGAATGGGTCTCCCTCTTCACTGCCGACAAGCCCATCATCTTCAACTTCCACAGCTACCCCTGGCTCGTGTACCGCTTGGCGTCCAAGCGCCCCGGTGCGAACCAGAACCTACACGTGCGCGGGTACCGCGAGAAGGGCAACATCGACACGCCGCTGGAGCTGGCGATTCGCAACGGCACGGATCGGTTCAGTCTGGCAATTGAGGCGATTGACCACGTGCCGAGGCTGAAGAACCAGGGTGCGGCGGCTCGGGATGCGCTCAAGTCGGCGCAGATCAAGGCGAGGAACGAGGCGTTTGAGAATGGTGTCGATCCGCCGTTGCTGAAGAATTGGGTGTGGCCCCGTACGGGGTTGTGGAAGCCGAGGAGCGAGTCGCCGGTGGAGATGACAGATGTGATTGCTTAGGTGTATAATCGGGAAGAGTACGGGCATTTTTTGACAAGCTAGGTTAGATGAGGTGGGAGACACACCACTGAGTACTGCAGTTTCATTTGACTTTTGTGTTTTTTTTCTTTTTTTCTTTTTTTCTTTTTTTTTTTGAAGCTCAGGATGATTCAAGTTTCATCTATTGGGGACAGACAATTGTGTGCATATCAAGACTTGAATATAAACACAGCGGTAGCCCAATATAATTAATGAGGGTATATAGAATCCAGCAACATCCGCGGGATGACCCAGCTCACGCACCATACCGTCACACAGTACATCACCAGTAGCACGATCGACCCAAGCTGAAGCCTCAAAACCTCAAAACCCAAACTTTGCGTTAACTTTACGGAAGAGTACAGGGCAGAGTGGTATCAAGACAGGCGTCATACCATACACAAGACACAGCAGGAAAGCCAAAAACGTGGAAGATAACAAGAGGGGGAAAAAAGCAAGGAAATTTTAAGCCAAGAGTTTGTAAGCAAAACAAGGCAGAAGACAATGACTTAATACAAGAAAACCATTCTTCTCCAACCATCGGAGCTCACAGCTCTCCCTCATACCAACCACAACCCAGGCAATAACCCCAAGTCAAAAGAGACATTACAGAGAGCGTAAGAAGGCGAATCCCCTCGTCTCCAAGTTCAACCCTTGAGCTGTTACCAAAAAGGCATGTAATCCAAAAAAAAGTCAACTCCAGCACCCAACCCGTCGCGTCAGTTCGTGTCAGATAGAAAGATATGGCGGTAATATAACGGACAAAAGAAAGAAAGGTATGGGGGGGTAATGACAAGGGAGAAGGATAATTAGGGGAATTGGTAGGTGGTAGGTAGGTAGGTATAGGTAACTTGAAGAAAAAAGCACGCTCATAACATATCCATCCATACCGACATCACGCCCATGCGACACAACGGATCCAAACACCCAAAGACACACAGCAAATCATCCACAGAGACAGTGCCCGAGCGCCCAGACCGTACAAAGCAAACCCAGCCCAGTCCAGCAAGCCTGACCCAACGCGAGGAGGAGGAACGACGACGACGACCCAAAAAAAGACATTACCCAGACATTGTGATATTGAAACAGCCCAAGACGCCATTACCGTACCGAAAACCGCCGAGTTGACCAGCCAGCCCCGCATAGCCATGGAAAGAGACGAAGGAGGCAGGAGGTATCGATAAGAGGAAAAGAAGTGATGAGAACAGCCATGACAGGGCAGTCTACCACCCCTTCTTCCGCGCAAATCTCTTATTAAGTAGCGCTAGCACCTTGGGCACGTTAAACTGGACATACTCAAGATCGAGCTCTTCCTGGCCGTCGCGCTGCATCTCGAGGAGGTCATCAAGCTTAAGGTCCAGCTCGAGGAGGCCACGGTTGCGTCCTGCGTCGGTTAGCACATGGCGAACGACAACGGGAAACGACGGCGAACAACCACTACCAAACGTACCCTTATAATGCAACGAAATGACGAAAGTCCCCGGCAGCGGACTGGTAAAGTTGAAATAGATGTTTGCCCTCCGGTTATCCGGCACATTGCTCTTGGCAATGACGCCCTCGCGTTCGAGCTGTTGGTGCGTGAACTTGTACGGTCCCAAGACCTGATGCTTCTGCTGCTTGCGGCGATTGCCCTCGCTCTGTGAGCGCACGTTGTGCAGGTAGCTCTTGTACGTCTCGAGCTGGCTGACGAGGTAAGCGTTGTGGTCGCGGATGGTTTTATAGACCTCTTCGAGCTTCTTGATCTCGGCCAGCACGCTCTCCTTGAGCGAGCCGAGATGCAGAAGCTCCTGCTCGACTTCATCGCGCAGCAGGGCAAATCCATCGTTCTTGTTGATGACGCCCATCTCCTGCAGCTGGCTGAGCAGCTCCATGGCGCGGATGCCCTTGCGCACCATGACCGCGTCGTTCTTGGAGGTCGCGGCCGCGTCGGCGACGCGCTCAAGACGCAACGGCCGCTTAGCCACGGCCGAGTTGGCCGGGATCGCGCGCAGGATCTGCACAAAGATGGACTTGGCTTCCATAAAGTACACTTCCTCCTGGGTGATGTCCAGCGCGGCGGTCAGGTCGTCGATGGCCGTCTCCCACTTGCTGAAGAGTGGCAGGGTGATGACGCGGTTCTCCTTGCGTGGGACGAGCGCCGGCGCGGGGCCCAGCTCGGCCATGATGATCGAAAGGTGCGAGTTCTCGTCCTTGCACAGCTCAGCCGAGTGCTTCTCGATCAGCTGGTGCATCGAGTAGATTTCGTTGATCGTGATGGACAGCTCAAGGTCCTTCTTCGACAGGGCCACGTAGTTGTCCATCTCGAGACTCTCATAGAAATCCTGCACTTCGCACAAGTCGAGCATAAACTTGTTGACGCGGTCACGGTTCTGGTAGATGAAGGGTTGCAGCTTGGCCATGTAGGGCTCCTTCGCGTACGACGGCTTGTTGGCCAGGTTTTGCAGCATCTTGGCGATCAGGGTAAGCGTTCTGCGCGGCTTCTCGGCCGGGGTGCCGTCGATGAGCATGTAGGACTTCGGGGTGACGATGGCAGGGTTGATGAAGCGCAGGAAGAAGAAGCCGCCGATGAGCGTGCAGATAACCTGGTCGTTAGCATCAGGATACTTGCGCTTGGCGAGACTGCGAATCTGCTTGCAGATCCAGCGGATGCCATAGGGCGTCTCCTCGAGGCCATCGATGATCGTAGTCAAGAAGCCGTTGGCGAGTTCCATGAGCATCGTCAAACGTGGCTCGATGATCGCCTGGACCTGGGGGTTCTCGGCAGCCTGCTCCTGGGTGATGCCGCGGGGCATCGAGGCAGGTATGCTGCCGGTATCCTGCTCGATCTGCTCCAACATGCGCTCGTACACCTTGAGCGGGTTAATCTCCAGGTCGAGGTCCTCGAGTTCAATCAGGCTGTTGATCCGGTCCGCCAGAACGTGCTTCAAGAAGGTCTGGCCGGGGCCGCGGCGGGTATAGGTCGTCATCATACGGGAAACAGGGGTATTCGCACGGAGAAGAGACGTGTACTCAGGGGTGGTATCGAACTGGTAGGTAAGAACAGACTGTCAAAATGTCAGCATTGCCATTGCCTCACCAAGCGAGCAGACGCACCTGAAACATGGTGAGAAGCAGATGCTCTTCACGGCTCTCGTATTGGTTGCCGTAGATGGTGAACATGACGGTCTGGAGGAGCGAGTCGATCTCGGCCATCGAGACTAGGCGGCAAAGATGAGCAATGTGGCGAGGCTCGGACTGGAGCAGGAACATCAAGTTGCCGTATTTCTGCGTCTTCTCGTCGTTGGGGAAGGATCCCTCCTGCACTTCGCCGGCGTCTTCGAGATGGCTGGCCATTTCATTTTGCTGGACACGTTAGACCGTCCACCAAATTGTTATATTTGCAGCACTTACCTCCTCCAAAGCCATGCGGTTCTGAATCAGCAGAGCAATGCGCGAGTCGAGGTAGCGCACATCCTTTTCAAGGACAAAGTTCTTTTTCGATTGCGACGAGATCTTGGCCTTGAGATCGCGTAGTTGTTTTTGCGCTGCAGACAGTCAGCATCCATAACCCATCACTATCTCACGTCAACTCACCTCTGGCCAAATCATCCTCAATCACCAAATCGGTGTCGTTGGCCGACATCGACATGTACAGAGCGGACATGGAGTACCGCTTCGACTGGCGGGCGGACCGCGAACCGTCGTAGGACGACATGGTGTTTTGACGGGATATCGGCTGGAACGACGACGTAGAAGCGGTTGAAGCTCTTGACGAGGCACCGAGAATGGTTGCCATGGTAGGCTATTTGAGACGATAATCGGGGAGAAAGTCAGGTTGGCAGGCCCGAGGCCCAGTTTCGCTGTCGAGGGGCCGGCGGCGATGGGGAGTCGACGCTGGCGACACGCTAACTGCGACCAGATTGATGACAAAGATGGCTTCTTTCGTGGCTTAGAGACTTGGCAGCGAAAGTCGGACGCGCGCAATGCGATGGTGGTGAAGGATCGGGTGCACAAGGAGTGTGGGAGTGTGGGATTGTGTCGGGAGTCCACGTCTACGGTCGCACTGCGAAGGGGGCCGTGAGTCTTGTAAGTTCTGTGCGCTCCTCTCCAATTGAGCAGGATGCGATGGAAAAAAGACTGGCGTTGGCAACGAAACCCCGAGAAGTGCTCGAGGAAGTCGGCCGATTGCTGCGATGCGATGAAAGCGGTGGTGGCGGATGAAGAGGATGACGGGACTGATTGTAGTGGTGAATGGGTGGATGGGTCGTGGAGGATGAAAGGGTGGGCGCTGTCGGTCGGTGGGCGGGACCCAGTGCGAGAGTGCGAGGTGTGAGTGTGTGAGCAGCAGCAGAGAGCGAGCCTTTGTTTCCCGCTCTGGGGTTGTGAGGACCGGGGAGTGGTTCGCCAAAAGGGCCCTTGAAAGTGGAGATTTTTGATGGAGACTGGGCCCGCTGCACTTGTGCAGTCCCTCACAGTCGGTGGGGCAAGCAGTTGATGCAGCAGACGAAGTCGACAGCGAGGGGAACCTAAGGTTTTCGAAGGAAAAAAGATGTCAAGACCGACAAAGAGGATGGATGATGGGAGAAAAAAAGTTGGGAAAAGCCAGAAAAAGAAGCGGCCCGCTGCTGGCGTCCGCCTGGAATGTGCTATGCGCTGTTTCACTTGACAGGTGCAGACAGGACTGGTTGGCGCCTATCCCGTCTGGGTTTCTGTTGCCTTTCCTGGCCGGCTGAGGTTTGTTTGGATCGTCTGGGTTTGGGATCGAGTGTTTGGGGGGGTTGCTGTTGGCGCACAAGGAGCGTGCTGGAGGATAGAGTGCTGTCGGTGGGGAATCCTGGTCTGCGAGTGGGGAGCCTTGCCAGGTCCCGCGTTGGACCGGTGCCTGCTGGGAGGTGGAGCCCTGAGACCCTGGAGCCTGCGCGTCAGGGCTCAGGGGCAGGCTCATGTGGGTCCCGTTCCCATGCAAACCAGGAATCTTCCGGCTGGGGTTGGGGTTGGCTGTGCGAATCAACGTGAGCGTGGATGCAGCCAACACTGTATGGAAGCACAGTGAGCGTCGATCATCACTCTGGCAAGCATTCGTCATTTCCAGCGACAGCGAAAACGGCCGCCGTCAAACAGCCAGCATTCGACGCTACACGAGTATGTCGAGGGCAAAGTCAAAATTAGAAGAATCCTGCGACACCGCGCGTCTTGCATGGTGCGTGTATTGCAAGAGACCGGCGATGGTGAGGATACTTCGCAGGGATTCAACCCCTGCTATCAGCTCGCCTCCGTCTTGAACTCTATCTAACACAGCTCCGCATGACTGAGATCTTATCGTGAGATACCCGTCTGTACGAGGCCGGAGGACAAGGGAATAACATGCTTGCCTTTTCACGGACACAACGGCGCAACCATTTTGATGTTTTGGGCCATGCCCTTTCCCATCTCGGCATCTTATCCCGCTTGAGAGGCCTGACAACGCCAAAATGAGATTGCCAAGCCCGATGCCAGCGACACTGTTAGTCAGAATACGCTGGTGGTGTGCCCTACGCTATAAACTCCGCGATATCCGGCCCTGCATTGTGCTGCTACTATTGCTGCCCTGTTGATATTCGCTCGCTGCCAAATCACAGTTGCGCCGCACAGCCGTTGAAACACCACGGTTGTGCCGTCTCAGCGTTCCGTTTGGCTGGCTGCTCCCGTTGGGCGGGCAAACTCCCTATCTCGTGCCCTACGCCGACGGTGTGCGAGACGG
>JAAFKN010000438.1:0-13403 GCA_011800035.1 Thermochaetoides dissita | reverse complement strand
GGACTTGGAGAGGGGCACTCGCTACTAGTAGTCCGGGGATAATTGGAGATATTGATGGGGATTATGATCTCGAACTGGAATTGCTGGGCATGTATCATGATAATGAGGTGGATGGGTTGGGGCCGGAAGTCAGGCCCTGGGACGGGGTTATATGATTTGATTCCCTTCTGCATATTGTCAAGATCTTTTCATCTGGGTGGGTTTGTTTTGGGTTTTGGGCAGATATCCTATTTTCTTCATAGAGTAGATGCTTTCTGAAGTGATGAGAATTGAATGTTCTTTTGTGGCGGTCTTCACTCTTGTTACCAATAGTTTACATCCCCCTTTTTTTTCCTGTGAGCGATCACTTGCTAGCCTCCAGAACAACGAGTGGGGAATTGTGCGACGTGTGCCAAGACTTACGCAATCCACCTTCAGAGCCTGCAGCTGGAGCTGTGACAAAGGTTGAGAGGCTTTTACTCAGGGGTATGGCCACCTCATACCTCACACTGGCCTCAAAGACAGTAGTTAAATACTTTTAAGTAATTTGTCAAGTATGTGCATATTGATCATGTCTAATGCTTCGCAATTTATCCGCAACACTAGCAACTTGCAAGCCGTCAATGGCTCAACCAAAGAAACAAGGTGCTGTGAAGTGGAGATGACTGCTCGAAGCTCCACCGAGCATGTCAAAGGCTAGCAGCGACTTCGGAAGACGATTTCCCCGTCTGAAGTTTGTCAACTGTAAAAGTGCATCGCTGATCATGAAGCGCTAGCATACACATGGTGCTCGTGAATCATGGCTTGCAAGACATGAATCAATCTCGAAAATCACTTGGAAAAGCAATTGGATAGTTGAACGTTGCTATTTTGCGGGTTTTGCCAGTTGCCACACCTTCTCAAGGTCTCACAATGGAGCCTAGAACAAAAACCCCACTCGGCTCAATTGCTGTGGAACAGCTTGTGTCAAGCCAGCGAAAGACACAAGGGCAGTTTTGAGGCTACTGGGATTGAAACCAACTGGCCAGGTTGCTGCTGACAAAATCGGACTCTTGCTTTAGTTGGCTGGAGCCGACCTCATTCTGTTGCTTAATTGCGTGAGCTAAGAGAGCGGAATTCTGCCAACTAGTGCTGGGGACGGTAAAAGCAGTTATGCAATACCGGTACCGGACCGGACCTAATTGCTTAAAGTGTCCAGCACAGGAAACCTGTTGTTGTGGACTTGTGATTAAAAGGCCACGCGAGTGGATTACTAGTCCAGGCTCCAGCTGGGGTCACAGAAAATGAGAGAAAAATGCACCTTTCAGACCTCCAGCTAGCAGGCAACGACACAAGTAACAAGGGTGCTGCAGTGTGTGTGGATGGCGGTGGGCGGTTCTGGGCACGGGACCCCCGCACATATCCACTGCTGTCTGCAGCCCGGCCGTCAGTGGCTGGCCTCCACTGCGGCGGGCGCCGAATAAGAAGCAGCAGGCCCCTCCTCCCACACTCCACACTTTGCACTTCATTCTTTTGCCATCCTGTGCTGTCATCCTCTTGAGTGCTTGCACAGAGATCTTTTCTGCGACGCTCTCTCTGCCGCTCGCTCAATTGAATTGCATTGTCAACGCCGTCGCCGTCGCCGTCGTCTTGCTGCAACTCACTGCTGCTGCCACTGCTGCTTGTCAACTTTCTCGTGCCCCTCACTGGACCAGTGGCGGTTGGTCAGGGCCGACCTGCAGCGGGACAGGGACCCCGCATCGCACATCGCATCGTGCACCTTGAAGCAGCACATTTCCTCGGCCTTTTACCTCGTGATCGGCCTCGACCCCCTTCCGTCTCGCATCACATCCCTAGAAGCACGTCTCGTTCTCGACAGTACTATAATTGTCCGGCAAGCCTTTTAAGTTAAGCATCAGGCCACTGTCGACATTCTACCAGAACACAGCACAATGGCTTCCGGAAGCTCCGACATGGCCACACAAACTTCCACGGGTCTCATTACGCCCGTCAGCGGCATCCAGACCCCACACACCCCTTCCGAGACACCCGCGACGATGGACTCGTACACCTTCCCCATCCACAAGCTCAAGCGTCGTCAGTCCCAGCCCGGAAAGACGCCTCTCGTGCTCGTTGCTTGTGGCTCCTTTTCCCGTGAGTCAGCCTCATCTTGTGTTTGATGGGCACAGTTGGGATGCTAACCTCCTCCCCTAGCCATCACCTTCCTGCATCTGCGCATGTTCGAGATGGCCTCAGACTTTGTTCGCTTCAACACCGATTTTGAGGTCTGTGCTGGCTACCTCTCCCCCGTCAGCGATGCCTACAAGAAGGCAGGTCTGGCACCCGGACATCACCGTGTCAACATGTGCAGCCGTGCTGTCGAGCCATCGCCCTGGCTGATGGTTGATCCCTACGAGACTCTCAATCACAACGAGCGCGGCGAGCCCGAGTACGTGCCTACCGCCAAGGTGCTGCGCCATTTTGACCACGAGATCAATACCGTCCTGGGCGGCATCGAGGGTACCGATGGTGTAAGGAGGAAGGCCCGCATCGCGCTGCTCGCGGGCGCCGATCTTATCATGTCAATGAGTGCGTTCTCCCCTTTCCATATACACAGTCCTAATTTGCTAACTTTTTCCAGGCGAACCCGGCCTGTGGTCCCCGACCGATCTGGATGTGATCCTCAGCCAGTATGGAGCCTTCATCATCGAACGCTCAGGTACCGACATCGAAGAGGCGCTCGCGTCGCTGCGCCAGTATGAGAACAACATCTGGGTTATCAGCCAGGTCATCCAAAACGACATCAGCTCGACCAAGGTGCGCCTATTCCTGCGAAAGGACCTCAGCGTACGCTACCTTATTCCCGACCCCGTCGTCGACTACATTGAGGAGCACGGCCTCTACCAGGAACCTAAGGCGTCCTCTGCCAAGGCCTCTCCTTCTAGGGAGTTGGACAAGGAGTCCAAGGGCAAGGGGAAGGCCCTGCTTCCGCCGGATGATGCTGCCCCTGGTCCGGAGGAGAACAAGCCTGCTGTTGGTTAAGCGAGCTGTACTCCTCTTCGGCGTGTCTCGAGACCAGCAATATAATCTTCACTCATGCATCTTTTTCTTAGCTGGGTTGGGTAAAAACCTCATGCACACACGGACAATCAGCATCATCACGATAGATTTTTGGCATCCCCTCGAAGCAAGAGGCAACAACGGAAGAAACGGCAGGGAGATATCCCTTTGTCCCTCGTGTATTGAACGGCTTCTCTTCACTTTGTCCATAGGGTCGGCGGCAGAAGGGTTTGGGCGTTTAGAGTGGATTGGTTCTGGATGGTTTCGCTTTGTTTGAGCTTTTTGTTCTATCACATAATGACCGGGTGGGCGGTTGGGAGTTTTCTGTTGGGTTGGACGTTTGCTGGACAAGCTTGCGGTTTGTTAAAGACTCTTTGTAGGAATTTCTACCTTCCTTCTTGCTCATCTAACGGAGCATGATGTCTTGCGAAGCGCGATCTTTCTGATGACCAGGAGTGAACTTCAGGAACTCCTGTCACTGGATATGGCTTTCCTACGTGCATGCGGTGGCTTTGATGCAACTTTCGAAGTGTGACACAGAGCAGATACCTGAGCCTTTTTTGGGCAGAAAAACTGTGATGAACGTGAGACAAAGACTTGCCGTGGCATCTTCTGTTGTCGACACTGTGTGCGTTCTCCTAAAAATCCGAGTCCCGGCGTTACACAAACTCCTGAACCTATTGCGGCTCCAGGAAACGCGCAACCACTTGAGATCATTCATTAGCCAGAATAACTGGCATCTGTGGTTCCCAGAGTGTTTAACAGCTTTCCGCCTCATGTCCATGCTGGCTTCCTGCCATACACAATACGACGGATGAAATACAGTTTCCGCTTGGGATCGTGAATTTCATGTAAAAGAGCAGCCAAATAGCTCTGCACCTGTTCGGGAGTCCAGCCCGTTACCAAGTTACACATGTGAAGCACATAGCCTGTTGCATTTCTCACGCTAAGACTCGATGATCCACATCAAACACGATCGATCCCATCGGCACAACTCACCCTCCATATCGATCTCAACCGCTACCTTCGTGAACAATCCCACCTCCTTCAGGCTCTCCTCCTCAGGCCACATCCCTTACGGAATCGTTACGTCCTTCACTGTGATATCTACAAATCCAGTCTCCTCCATCGTCCTCACCTGCAAGTCATCCTCAACGACCCTGAACGTCCTCCCTATCATCTCCCCACCCACACGCCAGATCTTCTCCCACTGCCCACACGCGCTATCCTTGGGCACATCCTTCTCTACATCTCGCCACGCGAACGGCGTCTCCTGGCTCTCGACACACCCGCCCGGTTTACAGCATCGGTACGCCTCGCGGAAGAAGTGGCCCCAGTTTAGGATGTTGCCTGCCAGTGTGCGCGCGTGGATGAAGTCGAACGCGTCGGACTGCCGCGCACAGTTTTCGTTAGCGTCTTCGATCTCGAAGGCTACGTTGGACGGCACCCAGGTCAGCTGGATCGGAGTCTTGTCTGTGCCTGTGACCGAGATGCCGGGGTAGATGTCGCCGAAGTCGCTGGGAGGTATGGGGTATTAGAGGAAGTTCGCTGGATGGATGGCATGGGATTGTTTGGTGATGAGGGGCTGGGAAAGATAACCTACATGGCCCAGATACCGATGCCTGTGCCAATGTCGAGGACTTTGCCTGGGTTGTTGCCTATTGGGGGGAGGAAGTGCTTCCCGTCCAAGGCTAGAGTTGTCGCGTGGTGGCTGTTGTGGTTGTTGGGGTCAGAGAAGTCACCATAAAAGGCTTTGTGAATGCTTTATGGGCAAGTGGCTTAGAAACAGCCACCTACAATAAGTCCATGCTGTGGATATGCTTCGCGTCATTGGGCTCCCATGATTCAGCTCGCCCAGTATGGCTGTGGTATGTCCGGCCGTGTAGCGTCCGGTATCTGAGGATGCTGCTCGTCAGCGGTTCCAGCGAGGTGATATCGCTGACGTATGAGCCATATTCCGAGTCGTTGTCATTGTTATGACTATCCGTGAATTTCAGTGATCCGTTGTTAACAAAGTGGTATTGTGTTAGCTTACTGGTTCTGTGCCTCTGTAAGTTGCCAATGCCAGACGGGTAGGTTGTGCTCTCAGGCACTCTGATCAATGTCTTTAGACTCTGGTTGGGTGGTCATTTATTAAACCTTGGGGGTCACTTTGAAGGGAATCAATCATTACTGCCCTGTCAAATCAGTCATCAATCACTCTAAGCAAAGGGGATCTAGAGAGCAACGATCTGGCGGGATGTTTGGGGGTTATGTAGCTTTTGCGTATGTATAAGTACCTTTTTAGCGGTGGGGCCCCTGACACGTTCACGGCCCTTGCTTGTCACTCAACCAAACAGATGCACACACAGTGCGTAGCGTGCGATTGATCTGCAGATGCCCTGTCACAAAGACAGAACCTTTCAGGAGAGCTGCATGTCACGCACATACTCTGTACCTTTACCTTTACCGATTGTCACATTCGCCATCACATGTGGAGTGGATCATACTGGCTACCAGTTGAAGGCGCTCACGCTTGGAAAGTCCAGCACCATCTGGAATGTAGGAAGACGTATGGATCTGTACAGGTTTAAAGCAAAAAAGGTCAAATCATTGTATTGTCTGCTCTATTTGATGCGTCTGAAGGATCTCTCTACAATATGTTGGTCAAACAGAAAAGCTGGCCATAGAGTTGACAGGTGTCAACGCTCTGCAACTTCTATTAAGCCGATCTCAAAACCTATGAGCAGAAGCATACGTGTGCTTAAGATAGCGAGGCAGTGACGCTGCCTGAGGTAGGGATTACCGCATGGGTTAAAAGATTGGCACCAGCCAGGTTCTTTGTCAACCTTACTTGAGTCATGCAAGAAAAAGCCATGGAGGCCGAAAAAATAAAATCAGGACAGTGGTTAAGAGCTGGGCCAGAATACTTGGTAAACAGTCTCTCAGTCTTGTTGTAGTAGTTTGTAGTAACCGGCATTCGGATATCATTTCGGCAAACTTCCATCTCTCTACACATCCAGCTTCGGCTCACAGTTTTAGTGGCTGTCAACAAAAGCTGCCTCTCAACTAACCAGAAACCATTACTGATTCTAGATAGTTCCAAGCTAAATGTGACGCTAATCATCGATCTTGTTGTGGAAGAGAGTAATGGCTACTCTGGCCTTTTGCCAATAACAACGCGTTGGATGAAATAGAGCTTAAGGTTGGGGTTGCGAATCTCACGGCGGAGATGAGCGATATAGACTTGAATTTTTTCAGATTTCCACCCAAGTACCGAGTGCCACACATGGAGAATGTAGCCTGTTGATAGTAGATTAGTACATAGAGGTCCTTGTATATTATATCCAGTGGTATGTCATAAATCATGTCGAAAGGGTGAGGGGGAGAGATGGGGGAGAGGATAAACGAAACCACAAACGAGAGGGAGGGATTGTGATGTGATTGCACCAAAAGTCATCGGGAAACCTTACCATCCATATCGCTTTTGAACCCTGCTTTTGCAAAGAAGCCCACTTCCTTCTGACGAGGGTCTTCCGGCCAGGTGCCATAAGGGCAGATAATATCCTTAACCTGGATATCGACAAACCCGGCCTCCTTCATGTACATCTCTTGTAAGTTTTCATCAACCAAGCGAAAGGTCCGTCCTGCCTTCTCTCCGCCGGCGTGCCACACTTTATGCCACTGTTCCATGCTGTCCTCTGGATTTTCGCCAACCATGGTCTGCCACCGAAACTGGTCTTCATAGCTCTCCAGCCACCCGCCTGGCTTCAGGCAACGGAAGGCTTCCCGAAAGAGCTTGGCCCAATCGAGAATATTACCGGCCAACATACGAATGTGTATGTAGTCGAATGTGTTATTATCCCGCGCCCACTCTGAGTTTGCGTCTTCAATCTCAAACAGGACGTTTGGAGGAACCCATGTCGCTTGGATTGGGGTAATGTCTATACCGATAATTTCAGTGTGGGGAGCATATCGCCAACATCACTGGTGACAAGTTCTTAGCCTAACGTTGAGCGAAGTAGGATATTGACAGGTTGACGCACACAGCTCAGGTACCTGTTCCTGTCCCAATATCAAGGATTTTGAGGGGATCTTTCACTGGAGCAAAGAAGAATTTGTCGCTAAGTGCTAGGTTACGATGTGATGACTGTTCCAAATACCGTCAGTAGGGAATGAATTCTCCATTGAATGAGTTAAACGGCATATTACTTACTCTTCCTCCCCTTGCCACCTGCCTGGGCCTCGGCTCTCTGTAGAGCTGAAAACCCCTCGCCGTCTTTGATGCTAACCGAAGCTTCGTGCTTCTTCAGCTCTCGAATCGATCTCAGATCCTTCTTCTCCACGGCGAACATGAGGGGAGTCTTGTTGCCGGCGGCCTGGCACGTCATGTCGACCGTCTTTGGGGCGTACCTGAGCAAACAGTGGATCAACAGTGCTTGCTCCTTTTCCTCTTTCCAAGCAGAAAGAAGAAGGGGAATCTCGCCATCACCAGAGAACCCTGTCGGGTCGGCCCCCCACTCAATTAGATCCCGAGCAAGGTAGGCGTGACCAGCAACAACAGCTGTTGCGAGAGGGGTGTAGCCTGTGGCCGGATCCAAACGAGTGAGGACAGCCGAATCCTTGCGGCGATGGTCGTCCAGCCGGCGCTTATCGAGAGTGTCTTTACGGGTATCTTCGAAGATGGACATGATGAAGGAATGGTTCGAGAAGCGAAATGGATTAAAGGACAAAGTGTTTGAGTCAAGGCAGCCTGTGTGGAGATTGTCTGGGTGAGCAACCGTGAAGGCCGTTGAGACGCGCAATGAGACAGCAACGTTCTGAAGAGCACATCGTTGCTATTTAACTGTTTCATCAGGCTTTTTGTTGAGTTGTTGAGTTTGAGTCTTTCGTCGGGTCATGTCTGAAGGGCACTTGCTGCTCCTTCTCAAACTCCCAACCCAAGCTTTTCCAGACTTGGTCAAAATTCTTTTCAGCTTCATAATGAAGCTATCCCAGAGGTTTTGTGACTCTCTAATTTTGCCACGTCTTGGAATGGCTCGGCATAACCCAAACTCCGGAATGCCATTCTAGTTCTAGGTTGGGGGTTGAAAAATTATTAGGACGGGATAACATAAGGCTTATGATGCGTTGGCACCAGGGGTAGACTTCGGTTTCGGTATTTCTTCTGGGTCTGTTAGCAACCGGTTAATAAACCCTACCGTCAGCATTGACCGATTGTGAGATGTATCAACTTCTAGCATTGCCTTCAAGCCCCAAACTGCCGGGAGGGACTATCAGGCTGCAACGTCAAGTGCTTTTCTGCACATGGCGTTCTTCTCTTCCACGTGGGGGTCAAAATGCCCTCTTCCACAATTCCCCTCGCATGTATGTTTATGACTGGACGCCATCAGGCATGTGCCATTGTCGGGCGTCAAATTGTGTAGCCTGGTCCTCTAAATGATGAAACTTCCCCATTGTGACATAGCCGGTAAGATGAAACGTGCTGACTCCAAGACTTAACGTGGGGTACAGCATTCTCGACCCTCGGTCACAAGGCTCAACATCGAAGAGTTAGGCTGAGAAGCCAATTGCCATCGGGCGTTCAAATCCCGAGCTGAAGAAAATTTGATACCATCGAGCGTCGAGCTAGTTTCTAGTGCTTGCCGTGTCTGCCCCTGATTGGCACTCGGTAGTTTCTCCTGCCTATAACGGTTGCAGCTCATTGACTCTACCTTTAGCGCATGAATTAGATTGAGCCACTGACGACATCAAGTTGGGGGTTTGGGTATCGTTAATTGGCAACTGCTGTAACCAAACTGAAAAATTCTTGGTTTTCAGGAAGATGAATGCGAAGGTTCCACAAGAATGGTACATGAACTTGCGCCAGCCGATCCAGAAGAACCAAGCTTGTAAACTCTCCCGAAGCAAGGCTCGGTTTTCTCATTTGAGGCAACCCGTAGACTGTGTTGTGCAACCCGGACCCCAGGAGAGAAGATACCCGCGCTCTGCGAACAAGAGCTATCAGATTGTCGAAGCAATAGCAACTCGTGAGTGAATTTGTGAACGAGACCGAAAAAGGGATGATGGAGGGTGAAGATGCAGCAGGATGACCAAGGCTGTAGTCAGGCTCAGGGAGCTACGACAGTGACCTCTTGATATTATCCTCCTGGGGTATATATAAGGCGCGCGTTCATGATCCTCTGTTGAGTTGGATCAATGGCCACTTGAGGCACTATCATATTCTCGCCAAGTGGCCACGAGCGTGAGACGAGATTCTAGTGTGTCACCTCCTCTTTACAGTCTTCTCACTAGCCGCACACCCCCTATCCACTCTCATAACGATTGCCTTCCCACAATGCAAGCAGCCATCAGCTCCCTGCGCACCAAAGGCATACCGGTCCTGACACCGGACGGCAAGGGCGCGCGTACGGAGTATGAGCGCGCTATCGCAACCAATAACCTTCAATTCCGCTTCTCGCAGCCCGAGTGTGTGGTACAGCCCGGAAACACGTCGCAAGTGCAGGCCATCGTGCGCGAGGCCCGTCGGCGTGGCATTCGGCTGACTATCAAGTGCAATGGGCACTCCTATGCTGGGTTCTCGACCGCCTTCGAGGGGATTTCCCTCGATTTGCGGAGGATGAATCGCGTGTCACTGGATATGCAGCGCAAGGTGGTTACGTTTGATGCTGGATGCCAGTGGGGGCATGTGTATAGCACATTGGTGAATGGACGGCATGTGGGATAGATGATTAATGGAGGGTGGTGTCCGACTATTGGCGTGGGCCGGGTTTACACTTGGCGGAGGGCTCGGCCCGTTCACGAGGAGCTTCGGTATGGGGAGCGACACGCTCATGGAAGCGACATTGGTTACTGCCGATGGGGAGGTCGTGACAGTTCCGGAGAATGACCCTCCTCAGTCGCCAAAGGGCAGACTCGTTTGGGCGCTGCGAGGAGCCGGACAGGGTAATCTCGGTGTGGTCAAAGCCCAAGAATTGTCTGACAGGGATGGGATTGTGGTCGCTGGTCGGTACCAGTGGTTCCCAAAGACGGGACCACTGACAAAGTCCTCGAGACCATGAACTCTTTTTATACCACCAACTGGCCACGCAAGATGACCATTGACAGCACCTGGATGTGTGACTTTCGCCAGTCTATCGGCGACGGCATCCGCTTCACCATCGCGTTTGACGGGAGCAAGCCGGAGTAAGACCGCAAAATCGATCGATTCATCGCCCATGAAGAGTTGCGGAAGTAACTGAAGCGTCGTGCTACCCGAGCCGTCAACTCGTTTCCTGTAGGAGACGCTGGTTAACCAATGGATGGAAGAGACCGAGCAAGCATTCCCAGCCAACAAGACGTATGAACTGTTCAGCTCTTTCGTCTACACCAATGATGACAAGGGAAAGATCCAAAAGACCACGGCGACAATTCGGGAGCTGATGAAAGAATTTCGAGTCCTTCCGCGGGGAGCAGGTGGCCTTCTTCGTGACTTGGATCCATGCTGACGGGCGTACCACAGACTTCGCACCGACTGACACAGCGTACTTCTGGAGAGAGGCTGTCTATCATGCCTATGTCACCGTCGAATGGGTTGACAAGCGGGTGGAGCTGGACATGCGGTTGTTCCTGGCCAAGGGGAAGCGGGCACTCCGACCACTATCAGTGAATGGCGAGGCTGCGTTCCTGAACTTCCCTGATCGGGACTTCCCAAGCAAGTTTTTATGAGAGGGCGTACTTTGGGGGCAATGTCGAAGAGTTGAAGAAGGTAGAGAAAATGTGGGATAAGGACAAACTTTTTCAAGTATGCGCAGAGCAAAAAGCGGCCGGAGGACCCAGATGAGGAACCGGATCAAGAAAGGGAAGAAACCGAGGAGGATCGGACTGATAGGATGGCGAGCGAGGCATGGGCCTCTTGCCAGATCGAGGACTTGGAAAAGACCTGTGAAGAGTTGGCTAACTGGGGATTTTGAATGCGACGGGGACGGCGGTGTAAGGACATCGTATCAGAGGTCTTCAGTAGAGACGCTGGAGACATTGCTCATTTCCTCGTTTCATCTGTCATATATAGCACCTATCCACCCATATCTATATACACGTCAGCCATGAACTTTCATATATTGATGTCATCCGTCATTTATCAACGTCCATGCAGCCACCAGTTCGACTGTAGTACAACCTCGGAAACCAAGAACGCCTATGCCATTTAGAACAATACGAGCGTGAGCTCTGTAACATGAACAAGATGTCGGGATCGCAAAAAATTCGGCAGACAGAAACCGCCCATATGGTGTCCTCTTGTCGTTAAAAGCATTGCATCATCACATCCCAGAAAAAAGTGTGGGCTGTCTCCACGATCGAAGAGATACCACTCCATTGAAAGAGTATCCAGAGAAGGTGAGAGAAACGTCGAAACTACTGATCGAGGGAAGGATCATGCACGACTCATTTCGCTCTCACTTGTCGATGATGTTGTGCTTGTCGTCGTGGTCGTTGTGCCATGCATGCTAGAGCGAGCCATCACTACAAGATGATAGATGCCGAAGGCGATGGCAGCAAGCAGGATGAAGAGGATGATGATAATGAGGGCGATGACGTCGTTCCTCTTCATTTTGAGTGCGGGTTCTGGTTACGTTTCATACGGCGTTTAGTTTGTGAGCTCTGGCGCGGGTTGTGCTTCCGTCGCAGCCGTTGGCAACAGGCCTGAAAACCAGAAACTTGGAAAGCAACAGCGGGAAACCGTCGCGCGACAGCGTCTAGCCGATTGCACGTCTCTGGAACAGAATGGTGCGGAGGGCCCAGAAACTAACGATGAGCAGGCTGGGCCTAGTAAAAGACAGCCTGCAGTGTAACAAAGTGACCGGATGAGATGGAGGTCAATACAATAAGAGTCGGTAGTTGAAGCCAGGAAGAGGGTCGTCCAGAGGATTGGGAAAGGTAAGGCGCAATCCTGTAACTGTAGGAACGCGGCCAGAGTCTATCACTTCAGTTTGTGCTCGGTGATGCAGCAGCCGTGGCAAATGTTTTCGAACAACTGTAGCAAGCAAATCGGTTTAACGTCAGCAACCCGAAAAGGACACAAGCCTAAGTTTCGCAAAGATGGTGAGAGGGAATTCTTACCGTCGACGTCACAACAGCTGGCCGAAGCACGATCTAATGTTGCGCAAACAGCGGGAAGCTGTGTCAACGGATGACGTCTGCGCCCTCGCAGAAGGGAATGGCGGGGAGCGAAGTAAATAAACTGGCAGCCTGTCTCATCTAACAGGCGCAATGTCGTCCGAGCTTAGTCTTGGTTCAGCACGACCCGCGACAGGGCTCTAACGAAAGGAAAAAAAAAGTTTGGTATAAAATCGTCCAAAATCTAGATGATGCAAAGGGACATAAGGTGCAGAAGTTGAGCCGGCCGCGCCCTGCGCGGGTGGCAGGGCGGCGCGGTCAAATAGGATGGTTGCCCCGCCACCTGATTGTTCAACCAGAAGTCAACAAAAAAGAGAGAGGCTGGCAAAAGTCTCGGCGCCGCCAAACCTGGCCCGGTCCAGCGCTTGGCAGCCCGATGCTACCCCTGCCCGCCCGATGGACAGGGGGTGCACGAGCCGCCTGTGGGCCCTACTCAGCATCCCGGCCTCCTGTTGATCGGGACCTGCGCTGGGGAGCCCATCAAGGAAGGTTCTGCCGCCGCTCACTGCCTGCTGTGATGCACATTAGTTGCTGCCAACATCCAGCTCTGCCTTGACACAAACGACACGGGATGCTGATTAATGACAAGAACGCCGTACCAAGATGCAGGGTTTTGATGCCACGAAGTCCTTATCTGCGTCGCTGTGCTGCCTAACCTGAGAGTGCCAACGGCGAGGATGAACTACACTGAGGTTAAAGGTCGAAGAAAAATCGATTCGCCAGTCTGAACGCCAAGCGCCCAAAATCCTAAAAGCATGATGCCCTTTTCAAAATCCCTACCGCACCAGATTACGCATTAGAGATATGAACCTCCTGGACAGGTTCCGATGCTTAAACTTGTCCAGGCGGCGGCTGTGGTTGTCTAATAACAATGTGTGATTCGTAAAAACGGAGCATCTAAAGGAGAGGTGGTGTCAGTGTAACAGGTACGTGTGCTCATACTCCTTCTGATTTCAGCACTCACCTTTTGTGGGCATCTTTGATATACCACTTCGGTTGGGTGTTGTGTCTTCTGGCCATTTTTCCATCTGAGATAGACGAGAAGTTTATTTGTTTGTTCATCAACGCAAACATCAATATGATCAATGTGATCTTCCCAACTTCCCGGTGGCGGCTTCCAGATTTCCTCCTTCGCACTAGATGGCGGCTCTGAATACGCGGGATGTTCTCCGTTTCTCCTCGACCGCTTGTTTGTGCTGGCTTGGTGGTAGGACTCCGGTTGAATGCGCTCCGGTTGGATCTGAAACCCG